>OY101449.1:85255270-85362770 GCA_956483635.1 Panzeria rudis
GATGCGCAGCATTTATCCCAGTGAAGATTACAGGTAAGAATTTGACTATTTAAGAAATCTTTTTTAAGTGATTTTTATTAGGCTAAAGTTCGTAAAATTGTATTCAGAAAAAATTAAACATGAGACAATACTCCAAAGAAGAAGGAAAAAATTAATGTTATTTTATTCCAACATACACAGCAGAATATAACAACGCTGCTTTCGAAGGCCACAATATCTCTCTTCAGTGTTTTACTATTTTTTTAGGTGGCTCTGATTTTATGTGAAGTGAAGTCTTGTTTGTACAAATCGTGAATGAAAAATAATATGAGAATATTAATTATTCCAACGTAAACAAGTAATGGTTAATTTGAACTTATCGATCATTTCGAGACTTGTTTACATTGGAATAATGACAATTCTCGTATTCTTTCTCCAATCATGATTTGCATAAATACGACTAGGGGGTTACTCTGTAATTCGAAACGAAAGAAATACTTTAGATTTGCAATGTAAATAACATACAAATGCGAACAGTTTTCCTTTCGCATCGCATTACGGAGTAACCCCCTTGAATTGACATGCAACCAGTGCCTGATGTCTGTAAATTGTGCGATCTTCTCACATCTCAAAAAATTAAAAGCTATACGACGATTCATAGAATAACAGTGTGATTATTATATGAATCAACTTGCAAACTTAAAAAAAGTACAACAAATTTAATATTTCTTACGCATCCTGCGTTTCACAGAATGATAAGGGTTTTTCGATCGGAGAAACTCTCACATTAGCCAGCAAAAGCTTTGCTTACTGTTAAGCAAAAAAGCATATGAGGATTTAAATCATAACTACTTATAATTTGACTCAATAACTTCTTATTGTTGTTTGAGAAGAACACGAAGCCGTTCTTTGAGATTTGAAGATAAGCACTTTACTCACTCAACTATTGTTGACTTATAAGTTTGAGGTCCTAAATGTGCTTTGATATACAAACACATGTTAACTTAAAAAGTGTTTCTCTACTTATTTATTAATACAAAACAACAAATTATAACTACTTTCAAAAAATGAAATATATACATACTTATTTTATTAATTACTAATTAGTAGTTTTAATTTGAACCACAGTAATAAGACAAATAAGTAGCAGTCATTACGTGGTAATCCATCAAAAGAGTACTACCGATTACAAAAATTCCAAAATGAAATACACAAGAAAATTGTTGAAGTGATGTTGCGGCTTCGTTATGATCTTTCGCATAGTTTAATTTTTCATTGCTTCTTGAAATATTGTCTCGGTCCAATTATTTCTGGATAAAAAATGTTAACAGCTTTAGTAGGCTTGCCAGACGCGCTTGACTCGGCTTGATTGTCAAAGCTTTTTTAAGGCTTTTCAAGATTCAAGCCAAAACGCTATTTGTCAAGCTAAAAATTAATTTATATTCTGTTAACAATTTTCTGCACGAGCTTCAATGAAGCATATTATATATAAATATACAATAAATCAAAATTTATATGGAAATAAAGTAAACGTTATAATGAAAATCTTCTCGAAGGGCTTTTCCTTTTCAAATCAGAAGCTAATAAATTCTTAAAAGTGATTTTACCAATGGTTTCCCTTACAAAAAACTGTCCTACCTTTAGTTTTCATACACTTTAGCTTGGAAACGACTGATAAATCTCCTTGAGTCTATTATAGATAATGACAGCTTATATACAGACTACGTCTTCCCAAAAATATTTCTAGTGACTAAATATAGTAAAATAAAAAAACGAGACGAAGGGAAATCTAAAGTCTTCATAAATTGATTTCGTTGGTATTTTCGCTTCCTGTATATACCCAGCAAAAACTTTGCTTACTGGTAGGCAAACAAGTATATGAGGATTCAAGTCGTAACTGCTTACAATTTGACTCTATAACTACTTATTTTTGTTTGAGAAGTCCAAAAAATAAGTGGTATCCCTTACAAATATATTTACATTGTCACACCAATTAACTAGTTATTATTTGGCTTACTTGAAGCTAAAAAATAAGTAGTCAAATAAACAAATTAAAATTAAAAAGTAAAATTGATACGCATTATGTTTCATTTACATTTTTTAAATATTATTTAATTTTTTTATTTTTGTTTTTTGACCCAGCTGCGATATGAACCTGTGCTCGTTCAGATATGAATACAAGAATTTTATCCACTCAGCTACTGTTGACTTAAAAGTTTAAGCGACAGAAATTTGTTTTCATATACAAACTAGAGATGTAACGATACGCCGTTTTGCCGATCCGATACCGATATTTAAAAATAAATATCGCCGATACCGATTCCGATATCGATACGAATATTGAAGTTGAGTTCCAGTTTAGATTACCAAAACTCAAGAAGGACATTTTTTTATTATACAAAATTACAGTGTAAGAGATTATTAATATTTAAAATTAATATTAACACAGTGTAAGAAATTGGAAGTAATTTTTAAGGAACTACATTTTTGTTGCTTCCAAAGAATCTATATTAAAAATATGGAGATAATTAGTAGAAAAGCAAGTAAAAATTAGTAATTCCTTTATAATTTTAAAAAATACTCACCATGCTTTTTTAAAAAATCGATTTTTTAAAGAATGTTTATAAACTAATATTCTTCTAAATAACTTAATAGCTTAATTAAACGCTGTTACAAAGTGGCATGTTTTTTTACTCGTGAAAAACGACTTAAAGGGGCTTATAGGTCTAGTTGAGTAGATCATTTTGCCATTTTAAAAATTGCAATACACCTTCAAAATCGGAAGTTATCGATAAAAAAAAAGATTTTTTGGGACTTCACGGACAAAAACAACTTTCGCTGCGTTGTTTCTGCACCGATTTTCAATTTAGACAGTGTCGAATTAAGGAGGACTTAAGCTTTCCGTACATATTTAACAGATTTTGTTTTGACTTATATTTCATGTAAATATCGTCAAAAGAAAAATTTAGTTTTTTATCTTATTCCGATTTCTTAAAATTTTGTTTTCTTTTTGCAACAATTTGATTGAAAACCTACCCATTTTTATATTTTCATATAAAGCGTATTTTATATTGATTACAATAAGTCTTGTGTCTTTTTTTTTTTGTTAGGAATAAGATTAAAAAAAACAACGAATTGAATTTGAATTCATGGCAAAATCAACAAAAAATAAATCATTTTTTTACAATATAACAGCGCAAAATATTATTAATTTTTAAAATTGATATTAATAAGATTTAAAAAATAGCGAAATGAATTTAGTTTATGGTAAAATTAACAAAAAATAAATAATTTGTTAAGAAAACTCAGAAAAAATTTTAAAAGTATCGGCGTATCGACAGTAAAATATCGCCGATACCGATGTATCGGAAAATCTGAAGTATCGCCGATATATCGGCATCGGTATCGGTTACATCCCTAATACAAGCACATGTTGACTCAAAAAGTGGTTTTCTACTTATTTTATTAATACTTATTAGAAATGGGCAAAAATATCGATACATCGATATTTTCTTAAAAATATATCGATATATATCGTCGATATTTTTAATTTCGATATATCGATATTTTTTTTCAAATATATTGACAGTATCAAATTCGATATTTTTGTAGCTTTGGTTTTGTTTTTCGTGAAATTTTTAAAAACATTTCGGCACAGTCTTCATCAAATAGAATATTAATAACAAAATCGTTTGTTGTATTTATAATATTTTGTCTATTCGAAAAATTATCATTCTTTGAGTGTAATTTCGTTGATGTATGTTCCATGAAATATTGGTGGAACACTAAGGAACTTGCAAATTAACTCTTTCCAGCTTAATTATTTATAAGAAAGGTACTTTTTTGTTTTATTAAAAAAAAATTTGGGGACTACGTATGAATTATCATTGTTGAAAAAATATCGATATTTCGATATTTTTATTCGATATATATCGATGCCGATCGATATTTGAAAATATATCGATATATATCGATATATTTTTTTTCACTTGCCCATCTCTAATACATATCAACAAATTGTATGTAACTAGTTTCAGATAATGATAAAAATACATACTAATTTTATTAAAAACTAAGTAGTAATTCTAATTTGAAGCATGGTAATAAGATAAATAAGTGCCACTTATTACTTTGTAGCCCATTAATAAAGTACTACCTACCGATTACAAAAATGAAAAATTTTTGGTTGGGTAATTCGTTTTATAACATAGCGTCTTCGCGAGCCATTGATTTGTCTTGACAAAAGTCAAAGTCGATATGAAAAAATAGCACTAACATTTTTCTGATGTTTTTATGTATGAAGTTTGACAAATGTTAGAACAAAATTATCTTGCGTGAAGACGGGGTATAAAGAAAGAAAAAGGATGTCATTTGCTCAATTAATGACAAGAACTAATTTCAATGAAAATTTAAAATTTAAAAAATGTTTTGCATACAAATTATGGTACGTACATATCAGAATCAGCTAAAATCGTTAACAGATATATATTATTATCAGATATATATTCAAGTGAAACAATTCTACTAAAAAACACCCGACTTCAAAATAGGGGACGGAAGTATTCAATCCATATAAAGAAAAACATTTTCCAAATCGGATCATAAATGACAGAGTTCTGAGGAACACACATAAAAAATGCAAACGAATTGATAGCCTTCACTCGGTCGGTCAACGATTGAGTTTTCATTGTTTTGACTATTACTACGTTTATACGCAGTGGTTATTTCCAAATAAAAACCCAGTGCTGCCAAGTATGAATTTTTATTGTAACTTACTAACTCACGAAAACAATTGCTGATTAACGCACTATTTGCAAATAAGAAGTTTGAGATGCCACCTTTACAGATGTTTGTTAATAAAAAATAATAAATAGATAAATACATTAATCAGCCATGTCACAGATTCCGTTCGGATTGGTTTTGATTCCGTACACGCAATGAAAAAACATGATTGAAAAATGGTCGTAACAGTCAATTTTTGTTCCTACCTTTTTCACAAGGCTGACACAATAATTTTATTTTCAATGAAACGTTTAATTGTTGCTTTATATATTTGAATGGTTGATGTTATTATTTATATGGTCATTATATCTAAAATGTTTAGTATGATGGCTCCAACAAAATGTCATTTAATAATATGTTTCCAACAACTAGGAATTCGCTCATAATACAAAAGGTATTTTTAAAGGAACAATGTAACAGTCTTCCTAAGCAAGTTTCTCTCGCGAGCGTCATTCAGTGTTTGGTTATTGAAGTTGACGGATGGTGTAATAATATTAACTGAATAAAAGTTTTAAAATAATTAAGAAAATATAATTTAACAGGGCATTAATGCAGTATTTCGGTAATATATATTGTATATGTATATGGCTTAAAGTTAACATAATTATAGTGTTGTGTTTAAGTTCGTTGTTGACAAATGCAAAAAAATATGTATAAGAGTGTAGTGTTGTGTCAAAATATCGAAACATATATACAAACAGTCATACATTTTGATGTTAATACAATTATTCTATTCAACCCAAAACAAAAAGTGTGTTTAACTTTAAATTTGTCTTTTAATTGAAAGTGTATGTATATGTATGTGTGTTTAAAATTTATTTTTTATTTATTAAATATTACAAATGCAATTACAAATTATATCATAACTTAATATCTACAAAAATGTTAGTCTTAAATTGTATCTTTAACTAATAATTGTAATATCTATGTATGTTATTATATATATTTTTTAATAAATGTCTGATGTATTATTAAATAATAATGCATAAAAAATAAAAATTAGTTTTGTATTATTTAACTGTTAGGACCATTTAGCAATTATTGTCACAAAAATAGTGCTATATGTTCAAGAAGAAAATTATTGTGATTGGTAGTAATGAACATACAGTATGTTTCCAATACCTTTATATTTAATATAGTTGACACAATTATAAACCTGAACATTAATGATAGTTTGCAATTGTGATTGTATCAACCATGTTTTTTCTTTGCGTGTAGTTGTCATTCCGAAAAAGTGCATTTTTGGTGCTTTAGATTCCGTTTATTTTGTATTTCTTTTTTACAATAATACCTTGAGGCGTTTGTTTTCTCTTGTTTTTAGATGCAAAGCTCACATTGAGCTTTTTATTAATATGTAAAGCTCATGACCAAATATTTATTTGACGATCCTAAAAGTATGCACGTTTTTTAGTATTTACTACAAATGAAGTCAGTAGGAAAGTGTTTTTCAATTCCACTTTGAAATTTAAAAGTGGTTTGATTACAAACAAAATTTTAGTTTTTCGTTTTCTGAAGAAGCAACTTACGGAATTGAAACCATTTCCGATCGGAATGGTATTCTGTGACATGGCTGTATATATAGATAAATATTCAGGGATTTGACAAATGACAATAAAAGTATTTGGCAGCACTTTACGTTTGTATTTGCAAGTAAGCACTGCGTATAAACGTAGTATATGTTAGTGTCAATATTTTTTTCGTAAATCAAGCTTTTTTCTCTAAATGTCAAGCTTTTTCACAATTTGGATCTGGCAAGCCTAGGCTTTAGTGTAATAAAAATTACTTGCATTAAATCCAATGTATACATACAAGGTAGATTTATTTAAATAAATCTACCTTGGTATACATATAAGGTACATAGTTCAAAATAATCAGATTAAATAAAAATCTTCTAAACTCTATTCTTTTTTACTAGAATACGTTTGCGCGCTATGGTTGATTTGGAGCCTGGCCAACAATTACAGCACTCCTATAGTTATACCTTGAATGGCACTACACAAAGACAGGAACATTTGAAAACGGGGAAATACTTTTCCTGTGATTGCAAACGTTGCAAAGATCCCACCGAATTAGGTACAAATTTTAGTACCTTTAAATGCAGTAAATGTGAGGATGGTTGGCTATTGTGGTCTGATCCTTTGGGTAAATTGAAGATTTTTAATATTAATACTTATATAATATTTATAGAAATGCAGATACGTGCTAAAAAATAACTGTTGTTTTCATTTTTAGATCCCAACACTGAATGGAAATGTACATTATGTGAATTTAAAACCTCCAGTGATGCCATACGTAAAGCTTTGGCAGTCATGCAAGCTGAAGTTTCCGACCTACAGGCCTCTGAAATGTCAGCTCAACGTTTACAAGAAACCGAAAAGTTATTAAAAAAATATCGTGTTGTTTTGCATCCTTTACATTTTATAATGATTTCATTGAAACAAAATCTCATTGAAATGTATGGTCGTGTAAAGGAGTACGAAATGGTGGAGTTGCCAGATATTTTACTTGAACGCAAAGAGGAATTGTGTCGTCAAGTTTTGCGGGTGATGAATGTTTTCGAACCTGGTTTAAGTCGTATGCGTGCCATGATTTTGTATGAATTACACGTACCGGTTGTATTATTGGCTAAAAGTGGTTTCATAGCCGAGGTTTTGACTGGGTCAAAGCTTAAAGAAAAACTTCAAGAAGCCATAGCAATTTTAAAGGATTGTGTGGAAATTCTACAATATGAAGATTCACAGTCGCAAGAAGGTGTTTTGGGTTTGATAGCCAAACAGGCTATGGAACAACTACAGCAAAGTGTTGAAGGTTTGGGAGATTGTTAAAATAAAATACATAGATACAAATTAAGCCGTTATTTAGTTTTGTAATTTACACGTGTACTAAAAATATAATAAATGGAATGTTGAGAACATAAATGTTATTTATGCACATATATTTATATGTATAACGAGCCGAATTCCAAAACTCGTTACTTGCATTTAAAAAAAATAATGACTCAATAAATTTTAAGAGGTAATACTGTGCTACTTTAATAACTGAAGTGGAAAACACACAAACGCTATTCTTTGGCCTCTATAAGGTATATTGACAGTTGGGGCGAGCTCCAAAACTCCTTCCTGGCAGGGATGGCAAATGAGATTTTAAAATTGTTCAAACTGTTGTCTAAAATTGTACTTTTGTGGACCTAATTGTACTAAAACAGATTTTTGAAACCAGAAACATGTATTAAGTATGTATACAATATATATCACTTTTCTATACATACGTGCTATATAGTACTATCTGTAGCAAATAGGAAAGTGTGCTTCAGTCGGATTAGAAATAACAATTTCTAATCGAAAATAACTCCTTATTTTTTATATACTAGCAATTGAAAGGACGATGAATATATTCGCAACAAAGTTCGAAATATTCCCTTTTCCAATAATGCAAATAAATTTATACAAATTTATTTATTTCAGGCTTTAAATGTATCATGGTCTGCAAGCGCTTTAAATTACAGAGAGCACGTTTTGAGAACTAGCCTTATCTGGCCACTCATATATTCATCCTTCTAAGTCGTACTTTGTTCTTAATACTGTTCGATAATGTTGAAACAATTCTTTCTTTCGAACAATTACAATAATAAAATTTTTGAAATTTTTTTTTATTTTAAATGTAATTGTACGAAAGAAAGAACTGTCGACATCGACGAACAGGCAGTTAAATTTAATTCAGATGAAATGTTTTACATGTACGAGTGGACGAAAAGGATAAATAAAACATTTTATCACAATAAAAGACCTGCAATAAGTCTAAAAAACTGAAAAATTATTAATTGTACTAAATAAGCCATTGGTATACCATTGTACTTTTAAAGTGCGATTTGTACCAAGAATGGTACAATTGTACCAATTTTGCCATCCCTGCTTCCTGGCATTGCCTAATGAGAAACAATATTGCTTCCTTCCATGGATTTCAAATGCAATTGAACGAGTTTTGAAACTCAGTGCTTCATATAAAATCGTTCGTTGATAACGCATGATCTTCGGAAGTATAACAACTAACGAGCTGAAATGTTTAACACAGTTTCGGGCCAATTCAAGGTAATTTTTTTGTTTTGCTTTAGACCCAATAGGTGGCCATCGGGAAGAGTTGTTTGAAAAAAATATATATTTGAAGTTGAAAAACGATACATCTGGAGGTAAGACAAAGTTTGTCGTGCGTCACTTATTTAGTAGTTAATTTTTTACAAGGTGTACTACTATATTTTTTTGATGTGGTATGGTCCCCCTAACTATACAATCAGTCGAAAATTTAAATTCTATGGATACATTGTTTTATATATTTTTTTAAGATTTGAAGTTAAAAAATATTTTTAACCGACTTCAAAAACAGGAGAAAGGTTACACTGTGCATGAATTCGACACTATTTTTTTCCGACAGAAGGGGCACCCGTCGGATAAACTTAACCGTTTTTCAATGTTATCTCTTAACAAAGAGACATTTAAGATTTAAAATTTCAGTTTTTGGGCCATTCTTATTGGATTAAAAGCGCAATTCTCAAGATAATTGGACGAAATTCGGTTCATAAGTAAGTCATGCACTAGCAATATGCCTAACTAAAATTTGAAGAAATCGGTCCATGTTTACACCTAGTCTTCATACAAGCATCCGCCAAAATTTCACCTAAATGTCTATAGATCTCATGAATTGTTTTAGATTTAGCTAAAATTGAACATGTTGATAACTTATTTTTGTAGAAATCATATTGTGAGTTTTGAAGCGTATACAAACTACGCACAAAGCTGTAAATTAGAAAAAAAGTGGTAATAAGTATGGAACTTCTAAACTACTGCATGGATTTGCATACAAATTTAATTGGTTGCAGAGGAGGAGTCAGGCTTTCAGAATCATGTCTCACTAGGTTTTTAGCTGCACCAGGGGCGAAGCTACAAGGACTGAAAGTTGGTTACCTCGGGTGCGAAAAACATTGTGCGGCCTGTAACTTTCGTAAATATTAACCGATTTGTGAAATTTTAGGCGCGTTGGATTTTGCTAGACAAAATAAAGACAAAATGTGCTGACAATTATTTTTGTATCTTTTATAGTTTAAGAGATATTTTATTTCGAAATTAAAATTTGAAATTTTTAGCCTCGAATTTTTTTTTGGTTTTTTGGTTGTAATTTTTTTCCTAAGCCTCTGATTGCAACTTGTGGTACACTATTAAATTGCTGATAAAACTCTAAGCAAACTCACTGACCAGAGCTTTGAAATATTTTGAGCCGTTAAGTCGTAACAAAGGTCTAAACTCAAAACTTTGAAATTTAACTAAAAAATCGTCGATTTTTCCAAAGAAGGTGCTTTCATAATTTTTAAAATTGTAAAAAATTTTGTTAAAAATGTTAGTTTTATTTTTATAAATTTTTGCTCATTTTGGACATGTACCCTACATTTGGCACTGGTTGAAAATCATAAATTTTCAAAATAATTTTTGAGTTTAGGTGCCTGTAAAAAACTTTGCACAAGGTGGTGTAAAAATCCATGAACAAGGTTGTATTAGGTAGATGTTTAGCATTGTTCTTGCTTTAAATGAAGACATCCTAGCCATAAATATAGGTGCTAGGGCAAAATTAGTAAAAAAAAAACTAAATTTTCAGGCAGAAAAGTTTTATATTATAAAAAACTAAAAAAAAACTAAAATGTACATAAATAATTTTTTAGCACGTAGTTAAATAATGCATTTTGAACTCACAGTAGAAATTTCACGAAAAAAAATTTTATTTAGTTTTTTCTTATAATATAAAAATTTTCTTCCTGAAATTTGAGTTCTTTTTACTAATTTTTCCCTAGAACCTACATTTATAGTCGGGATGTCTTCATTTAAAGCGAGAAGAGTGCCAACTACCTACCTAATAAAACCCTGTTCATGGCTTTTTTAAGCACCCTGTGCAAAGTTTTTTACAGGTACCTAGACTCAAAAATTATTTTGAAAATTGATGATTTTCGACTACGGCCAAATGTAGGGTAAATGTCCAAAATGAACAAAAATGTCCGCCTTTCACCATGTATAAAAATAAAATTAACATTTCTAACAAAATTTGTTACAATTTTAAAAATTATAAAAGCACTTTTTTTGGAAAAATCGACAATGTTTTAGTTAAATTTGAAAGTTTTGAGTTTAGACCATTGTTACGACTTAACGGCTCAAAATATTGCAAAGCATTGTTCAACGAGTTTACTGAGAATTTTATCAGCAATTTAGTAGTGTACTACAACGTAAAATTAGATGCTTAGTAAAAAAATTACAATAAAAGAACAAAAAAAAAAAAAGTCGAGGTAAAAAATTTCAAATTTTAATTTCAAAGTGATATATCTCTTAAACTAAAAAAGATACAAAAATAATTGTCAGCACATTTTTTCTTTATTTTGTGTAGCAAAATATAGATCGGTTAATATTTACGAGAGTTACAACCCGAACAATATTTTTCACACCCGAGGTAGCTAACTTTCAGTCCTTGCAGCTCCGCCACTGGTGCAGCTAAAACCTTAGGGAGACACGATTCTGAAAACCTGAATCCTCCTCTGTAACCAATTCAATTTTTATGCAAATCAATTTAGTAGCTTAGTAGTTCCATACTTATTACCACTTTTTTTCTATTTTACAGATTTGTGCGTAGTTTGTATACGCTGTTTGACGTGTAGCAACCATACCAATAAACAGATCACTTTCAAAATTTACAATATGATTTGTACAAAAATAAGTTATCTACATGTTTATTTGAGCTAAATATAAAATAATTCATGAGATCTACCGACATTTAGGTTAAATTTTGGAGGATGCTTGTATGAAGACTAGGTGTAATCATGGACCGATTTCTTTTAGTTAGGCATATTGGTAGTGCATGACTTACTTATGAAAAAATGGCCTAAGAACTGAAATTTTAAATCTTAAATATCTTTTTTTTAAGAGCTAACGTTGAAAAACGGTGAATGCCATTGAAATCAGCGTACTCGAATTAAGTTTACCCGTGGGGTGGCCCTGCTGTCGGTTGGTTTTTTCGACTAGCATAGTGTTATCAATTCGTCATGTATTTTTTTTGTGGATGTACCCTCAAAGCTTCGCCATTTATAAATCGGGTTTTTTCATTGAAAAGGATGTACTCCCAGATTGGTCCCGTTGAAAAGTGGGCGATGTCAAGCCCATACGAAGTAAATACACATGCCTTTTCATCTACTTCTACTGAACAGATTCTTACGAAACTTTGGACATACATTAAGCTTATGTTTTAATACTACATCACGATTAAAAAAGTGGGCAGTGTCACGCCCATGTAATGTAAATATTCTTTTTCAACAAGTTCTACTAAATCGATTCTTATGAATCTTTGCATACACATTTTGTTACTGTTACAATACAATATAATGGTTAGAAAAGTGGGCAGTGCCACGCCCATGAAAAGCAAAGATTCCTTTAAACTACTTCTACTTAACCGATTCTTATGCACACAATTAGTTCTCGTAGAAGTTCAGCATTATGATAAGAACTATCGGCAGTGCCTCCGCTAAAAACGGACTACAAAGGTTTTTGCGAGAATTATTTTTATAAAAATTTCTTCTAAGAACTAGCTTTAAAAAATACTATCAATATGACTCATATATACTGCAAACATGATCTGGAATGTATTTGATGAAATAAAACGTATTTTTATTTAATATTTCTATTTTTGACTATTTTGCGATATTTTTTTAAAATATTTTTAACATATACAATCTTTATTTGTACTCAAATTCTACTGAAGTAAATTGAATGATTTACGTAACACCAAATTAAAAATTATTCGATTTTGAAAAGCAACTCGTTTTAAAATCGACTTGGTTTACAGAATAGAGCGGTATTTGTTCAAAAAAAAAAACTCTAAAAAATATTAAAAAATTTCTCTGTATCGACAATAAAATAACGCCGATACCAATATAACGGCAAACCTAAAATATCGCCGATATATAGTATCGGTATCGTTTACATCCTTAATTTAAATGTGTTATCGATAAAAAAAACACAAGCTGTCAAAAAAAATTTCAAAATTGTTAACTTAAAATTTACATTTCAAGAGTTAAACAAATATAGTGATTTTAGCTCTAATTCTTTCCAAATTAGCGTTCTTTTGGAGAATAAAATTAGGCAACATTGAAAGTAAACAACAACAAAATTGTAAACAAAAATAGATATTTCGTACATTCTTCTCTTTCTCGCATTCCTATTACACTCTTTCAATCTTCGATTAAGAAAAGACGGAAAAAAGCAAGTGTAATAAGGGCTTTAATAAAATTTAAAAAACAACAAATTGAATTGGAGTTAATGGCAAAATTAAGAAAAAATTATTTATTTGCTCAAAAAATCGAAAAAAAAATTAATAGCCTAACCCACGATAACGACCGCTATCGCTCGCTTGCATTTTCAACGATAACAGCTGATTTGCGGCCCACTAAAAACTCTCAGCACGACAAGTCGATCGACAATGCAAGCAATCGACAACGGAATAGTTTTTATACAAATTTACTACCCACTAAGAAAAGTCAAGCGACGACAATTGTCAAAATCAGTCACTTTTGTTGTTGATGTCGACAAGTAAAAAAGTAAAACAATAAAGTGTTTACAAATTGATTATTAGGCTAAGGTTCCTAACGTTATATTCAGAAAGAATTGGGCATGATTAATATTCCAAGGAACAAGGGAAAAATTAACATAAACTTAATTTTTCAACGTACAAAGCAGAACAGAGTAGCGCCACTTTCGGAAGCCGCTACACTTCCATCGTCAGTGCTCACGTGTATTTAATTCTCGTATTAAATTTTCACGAAAAAGTTGTATATATAAGAATTAAAATCGCATTCAACAGAGCCACCTGACAAGTGGTGATAAGCAAATACACGTGAGCACTGACGATGGAAGTGTAGCGGCTTCCGACAGTGGCGCTACTCTGTTCTGCTGTGTACGTTGAAAAATTAAGTTGATGTTAATTTTTTCCTTGTTCCTTGGAATATTAATCATGCCCAATTCTTTCTGAATATAACGTTACGAACCTCAGCCTAATAATCAATTTGGATTCACAAAGCAAATACGTTCGAAATAATCATATTAATAAAGTGTTTAAATTTTATGAATTTATTAATAATAATAATAAAATAATGTTTAAAAAAATTAGTTTTAGAAGTTTTATAACCGAAAAGAATGAAGTTAGAGGTTTGGTTTGAGTTGATTGAAGGTGGGCCAGCATTTATTTGACAGTTTTGCCTCATTGCTTGATTTTCTGCCTGTAAAGCTAATAAACTATTTCTAGCAATAGCTAAGTCTTCTTTCATAAGAGCATTTGTAGTAGTAACGAATCAGCTTTGGCTTGTAAATTTGCTACGGTTGCATTTAAATGTCTGTTTAATTCTTCTATATCATGTGAACAGTTGGTAAATCACGAACACTTGCTGTTATATCGTGAACTTCAGGCCAATAGGTCTCAACGCATTGCAATAGATCCCAGAGTTCTTTTCGTGGACCTAGTAGTCCTTTCTTTGTACGCAAACCATGACCCAAAAACATGTTCAATAAATGATCACAATCCAACATACGTCCATAGCGCACCGATTGTTCGAGTAATTCTTTTACCACCAATTTACAAATATATACCAAATTACTACGTTTAATTTCAGCGGTATCGCGCGAGGGCTTTTTCTTTTTAACAAGTGTTGATAACTGGGAGGTTGACGATGATGATGCTTCCGAAGTTGCGACAATGGAGCTTGTACCCAAAACAGCACCAGATACTGCTGAACAGCATTTGAGACAATTGAATTTAACTGAGATAAGGATTCTGTGCGTCGAAATGTGTCGCGTAACCGGTTTCAACAAAAATATGTTTATAAATCACATAAAGAAATGTTTTTTTTATTGTCACAATATCACAGGCTAAAACAATATTGAAACATACATATGAATAGGTGAGTTACAAAACTCGTTCGTTACACTTTCATCGAAGTTATTGCTTTTTTAAAGCTTTCCATAAATTCATTAGATCAGGGTTGCATTTTCTACAGAAGTCGAACGGCTTGTGAGATAGTGTAAAACAGCTATAAGAATTATCGTCATATCGACAGTAAAATATCGCCGATACTGATATAACGGCAAAGCTGAAGTATCGCCGATATATCGGTATTGGTATCGGTTACATCCATAAAAAATACTAAAATCTGTGTAAATTTCTTTAAATTTTCAGGCCATTTTCTATTTAGGGCAAAATTAAAATTTTGAAAATCATCCCAACATTTTTTTTTGTAATTTGAGGATATTTTCATGCAGCCAAGTTTTGGTCCATAAAATGCAAAAATCATGCTTTCAATTAAAAAAAAACATATTTTCATTCTTAACCCTCAGATGTCATACATGGTCTGGCCAGACCATATTTGACTTTCATATCGACGCAGTTGCGTAAAAAGGGTCAATCTGCATTTTTTATGAGGGCCAATCTGTTTTTGTTTAAATTGCTACGAAAAATAAAAATTGCCAATCTGCTTGGGCCTATCTGCAACGAGCTGGCTTACAAGGGCCAATCTGCATAATTAACTATTTTAAAAATTATATATTGTGGTATTTTTTAAAGGGGTTTGGCTTTCATACACTGGACCAAAATACATTAAACTTTTGAAACCACATTTTTCAATAACAAACATAAAAATAAATTATTTTTCAATGTAGTTTGCATGTTTACTTAAGTGAAAATTTAAAATAGTGATTAGATTATTAGGAAAAATGGTCAGAACATTTATATATTTATGCTCAGCTCGAAAATGCGAACAAAAACTTTGAGCATTTTATTATTTAAGAGATAATTCAATGCAAAAATTTATTTTGCACATTTACCCATAATTTTTTCGCGCTTTTAGAATATAATTGTTTTAGTATATTATCCTTATTTTTCCAAAGCTAAAGTATATAAAAACTTTTAAGATCGGTCGAGATTTGCGAAAGGTACAGCACTTTTAAAGCTTTCCACATGCGATACGTTTAGTTTTAGCCCACTATAGAGTCGTCAGTACATATTCTGCAAATTTTCACAAACTATATTGTGCAAGTGTAGACCCTCATTTATTGATATGCCAAATTTCAAATAAATCTAAACAGTAGCTTAGCAGTTATTCGTTTTTGCCATTTATTTTGTGAGCAGCTCCAAATGCACAGGGAAAGTGTTGCATTTATAATTTTACATTGAAATTTTATTTAAAAATTGTAACTTTGCCAATTCCCAACCGATTTCAATAATTTAAGACTTATTCTAATCGCTAAAAAGGATGCTTTATATGAAAATATAAAAAATGGTAGGCTTTCAAGCAAATTGTTGCAAAAATATTCGCAAAATTTAAACAAATCGGAATAAAATAAAAAATTTAACTTTTTTTTATGATATTTCCATGAAATATAAGTAAAAACAAAATCTTTTAAATATACACGGAAAGCTTAAGTCCTCCTCTATTCGACACCGTTTAAAAATTCAAAATCGGCGCAGAAACAACGCAGTCCGTTAAGTCCCAAAAAATAGTTTTTTTTTATCGATAACTTCCGATTTTGAAGGCGTATTGCAATTTTTTACAGTGGCAAAATGATCTACTTAGCTAGACCTAAAAGCCTTACTAAGTCGTTTTTCATATTTGTGTAAAAATATGTGTATATATGTGTAAAAATGTAGAAGCATATAGGGCCAAACTGCTAGATTGACCCTTTTAATTTTTAATTACTACTAAGTAAAAATGGCCAAACTGCACTATCTTGGCCTTTTTATAATTTTTCTTATAAATAAGAACGTTTAGATGATAATGGAGGTACTGAAATAGGTAGACCACTAAATTGCTCGAAGATCCCGACCAATTATATAGTCGTAAACGTTATTTGCTTGCCGTATGATCTATGCAAAGCTTAGTTTAGACGCTATGTTGAATCAGCAAATGTATGCTAACACTCATATTCTTTAAAATAACAACAAATGCGTCTGTCAGCATATTCAATATGCTAAGCGTCTACACGGTATGCTGAAAGTACCAAATTTTTTTAAGTCAACATATAACAGCAAATGATATGTCAACATATCAGTTAGCATACAATTTTTGCGTCCATAACTCCCACAATTCTTCATGAATAATAAACGTGGTCTAAAACACTTTTCTACTGGTATATAAATTTTTGAAATCCATTAACCCATTGTGAGCCAAATGCAGTTAAAAAAAATTAGCCCGACTTTACGTAAAAACACCGTTATCTCAAAAACTTAACCATATAACGCATGTTATATACCCATGTATATAAACTTATAGAGAACTTTCTTGAAAGCTATCACTAATGAAATACCGAAGATATGCAACTTCAAAAATGAGTTTTCAAAAATATATATTCTTTTCGAGGCAATCTCCATGTGTGCATTGGTATGTATGTATATGAAAAGTGGTGTTTAATTTAGGAGATGCTAAAATTTATAACAGGTTTTTTGCTAGGCAAAACATCTTTCCTCAGCGAAGCCACTATTCGACATACATAGAGGAGAAAATCCTTAAGCTCGCCAAAGGCCAGTTAGTCAGACAATCTTTACTCAGCGAAACCACCATTCGACGTACATAATGAAAATAAGTATATCAAATGAAAACTTGAAAGGTTCCCTACAAAATTATATACATGCTTAAGTATCGATATATTGGTAATTTTTTCAGATAACGGTGTGTTTACGTAAAAAGTCGGGTTAAAAAATTTTAAAACAGTATTTGGTTCAGAATGGGTTAACGGATATCAAATTGGGTTGACGGATTGGTGATACCAGTAAAAAGGTATTTTATAGCGCTTTGAAATGATGTACATATCGTTTATATCCGTGCAGAATTGTAGGAGTTTTGGCCAGTTCAAAATAAAATTTTTGAGACCCGTAACTCCGGAACCAAAAGAGATCGCCGAAAAAAATTCACAAATATTGTTTGTCTAAAAAGTGCTATTACATCATGACTTTTTATTTTAACTTTCAACAGCGTTGGTATTCTTGACTTGTTCCCAAGAAATAACTAAACTGCAAAGAATAAGAAAATCAAATAAGTCGCGAAAATACGCAAGAAATTGATAACATCCGCAATGCCACGTGCCGAATCAGGCAACATAGTTAACATATAAGTAGTAGGGAACTGGGTGTATGAGACCAATTAAAATTTTAAAATTTGGGTAACTAAAATTTGAAATTTTGAAATTTTAATTGTTAAATAAACAAAAGTGTAATTTGATACCCGTGGGAAAAAAATGAAAGTACCCAGTAGGCAAAATGTGTAAAGTTAAGATTGTGAAAAATTATAGTGTGTGTAATGCTTTTTGATGTTATAGAAATTTAGGGTGTTGTTCTAATGGGGTGATATTGAGACATTGGGTAGTGAGTTTGGAGCTTGAAAGTATTGGCTTAGTATAGACAATGTGGTTCTTATGGGGTGATATTGAGACATTGGGTAGTGAGTTTGGAGCTTGAAAGTATTGGCTTAGTATAGACAATGTGGTTCTTATGGGGTGATATTGAGACATTGGGTAGTGAGTTTGGAGCTTGAAAGTATTGGCTTAGTATAGACAATGTGGTTCTTATGGGGCGATATTGAGACATTGGGTAGTGAGTTTGGAGCTTGAAAGTATTGGCTTAGTATAGACAATGTGGTTCTTATGGGGTGATATTGAGAGATTGGGTAGTGTTTTAGATTATATGTGGAAATAAAGAGTGTAGACAAGTTTGGTGACAACGTCACCAAACTTGTAGATATAAAAGTTGACTTGGGTTCCTACGGGGTTTATTGTGTCGCTGTCATTATTTTTTTGTTGTTGATAATTTTTTGTGGTGCTTGTGTTTACATTTACTTTGTGCATGGCTGTGGGTGCGTGAATGTGTGGGGGATGGGGGGTGTGTGTGTGTTTCTTTTTTGTTATCTTTAGATTTGTGAAGAATGTGTGTATGTCGTTTCAAATGTCCGTCTTGTTTATTTCTTGGGATAATAATTTGAATATTTGTTCTACAGAATCATGTTTATTTCTTTGTTTATTCATCTGCGCATTTTTTGAGAATGAGTCATCATTTGAAATGTCCGTCTGATTATTTGTTTTGCAGAATCATGTTTATTGCTTTGTTTATTCAGCTGCGCATTTTTTGAGAATGAGTCATCATTTGAAATGTCCGTCTGATTATTTGTTTTGCAGAATCATGTTTATGGCTTTGTTTATTCAGCTGCACATGTTTTGAGAATGAGTCATCATTTGAAATGTCCGTCCACCAATTGACTGGTGGAGGGTTTGTATATTTTCAGAATGTGATTATGGAAGTGTGAGAGGTGGGTGTTAAGAATGTGGTTATGGAAGTGTTAGAGGGGGGTGTTAAGTTCCAATTAATATGTATGCATATACATACGTACATACAATAAGCGTTTGCTTTTTGTTTATAATATTTTTTTATGTCAAGTGGGGGTATTTGTTTTTTGCATCAAATAATCGCATGATCGTTTGGATTTGTAGCTGTGTTGCTTAGTATGACAGGTGGTCTGATATGTTTGTTTACGTTCAATATGCATGCTTAATTTTGTTGATGTTTTTTGTTTATTCAGGTGGATGTGTTGGAGAATGAGTCATCATCCTAATTTTTGTTTGTTTGTTGGTGGGGGGTTAGTTAGAGGTTGTGTTTACATAAGGAGTCTGTACATGTGGATTGATGTCTGTCTGTCCATATTAAAATCTTGCTTAATCTTGTTTATATTTTGACAATGGATTTTGAATTTCATAACATTATGAAATTGTAGTGTGTGTATGTGTGTTTGTGTGTGTGCATATAGTTGCGTATGGCTACATCTACATACATACATTTGTTTGTGTTGCCCTTGATTTTGTGCTGATCGTGCGAATACTTGCTGTTGCTATGTATATAAATTTAATCATATTTCTACATCTGGATTGATGTCTGTCCGTGAGAATATATATTTGTGTATGTGAGATGTTCATAGCTTGATGTTTTTTCAATTTGTTAGTGTAAGTATGGGGCGCGTGAGAATTTCTGTCTGTTTGTGGGAATTTCTATATGTCTGAATGTATGAATTTGAGTCTGTCCATGATTTGGAGGTATGTTGTTAAAATAGTTTGAATTATATTTTGTAGGCGCCATGTGATGTACATATGTAGTATAAAATATTCTCATGTATGTGACCTTCCCTATTTTTTATATGTTTATGCTGAATTCCGTTTGATTACATCAGTGTTTTATAATACTGTGAACGATGAACTTTTTTTATTTTGTCAAGCTTATCTTTGTTCTATGTATGTTAAATTCAATTTGTTTATATTTAAAGTTTTAAAATGTTTTGTTTCTATTTATTTAAGCATGTCCGTCCATTTTTGACTCAACGTCAGTCGGTTGGTGAACCGTGTGTATATTTTCATTATGTGGTTATGGAAGTGTGAGAGGGGAGGAGGAGCTGTGTTAAGTTCTACTAAATGTTCTGAGTACGCAATCGCATGGGTATGAAATTTGACAATATGTGTACATACTTATGTACATATCTGCAAATTTATTTGATGTATGCATGTACATACATACAAATAAGTGTTTGCTCTATGTTTGTATTAATTTTTTTCAATTGAGAACTTTTGTTTTTTTTGTTGCAAAATATTCGCATGATCGTTTGGATTTATAGTTGTGTGTAGCTAATAAATATGTATATTTTATTTGAAGTATGTACAAGTGCATTTCAGTTGTTCAATATTTTGGGTTCATAAGCAGAGTTTTTGAATAGGGGTAATGAACTTGTGATGTATATTTTGATTTCTTTATTTTAATGTAACAATTGTAGATAGATGTTAAGGCGTCATTATGATTTTATGGGGTTTAGTGTGTCCGACTATTGCTTCGTTGGTGAGACGAAGGTGTCGTTATGGCACCTTCGTTTGTTTATATATTTAAGAAACAGTGTTTCGTATTGCTAGACAAAGGAATTTGAATTTCACAATACATAGTATAAATTTTATTATATGTTATGTTTGTGTATGACTATTACGTCATCACTTTTTTGTAGGTGTGTGTTGGGCTGAGTGTGTGTATACGATATATGTCTGTTGTGATCGATCTAGTATCTATATAAATTTTTCTGTTTTGTATGTTGTTGTTTATGTATCTATGTATATAAATTTCTTTTTGAGGTTGTACATATTAATTTTTCTTTTAATTTTTTTTATGTACATATTCTTAATTCTGCTGACTTGGATATTTTTGTTTATCATTTGAACTTTACAGATAAAGATTGTATAGTTTTGAGCTTATAGTGGTAGTTGATGTGCATGTACATCACTATTTTTTTTTATCACTTTGTGTGATTGTTTTACAATGAGCTCTACAGGAGGACCAGAAGATTAATTTTTTGGGAGGAAGTCATGGAAGGTTTTCATGACTCAGAAAATTTACTTTAATATTCGACGGTTATATTTTTGAGGGTGAAAGGTCTATCAATATACTTATTACATGGTTGTTGCTCTTTAATTTGAAGGCTTATACCTAACTATACATGGATGACAGGAACATTAATTATTTCTATCACTTTTACATCCGATATTTTTAATAATTTTAATGAGTTTATTTGATATACAAAGATATTTCTTTACATTAAATATTTTATCAAGTAGGGATTTTATAAGTTAATTTTTCTCTTGACCGCTGGAAAGTAGTAGATGGTATTAGTATGCTGTGATCGATAGATTATCTTTGTATTGATGTGTTCTTTTGTTTGAGTTTTGTTTTATTTTTCTGAAGCGTGTCATTGAACGTACATATGTATGTATATTACTTATGCTGACTTTAGACGACATGTTTTTTACATATGGCTTGTTAGGTGTGTGAGACATATGTAACTTCGCATGTTTGTCAAAATGGTCAATTTACAGACGGTTTATAATATTTGCTTTCACACGTACATGTGCAATTACATCTGACATAACCTCTGAGTGTCCACAACAGCTGAGTTTTTGCACAATTTTCGTAAATATATAAAGCGCTCTTTGCTTTTTAATGTTTTTTCAGCCAAACCACACTTTTGATCATTTAATACAGCTGATGTCAGATGCCTTGTCAGATGAAAATAGAACACGCTCTAATTGAAAATTTTTCATCTGACTTTGCTTCTGTAAATGTCATCTGACAATGTTTCATATGTTTCACACGGCATGTATCACTTTTGCAGTGGGAAATTTCACAAGTCAGATGTAAAATACATGTCGTCTAAAGTCAGCATTAATAATACATACATTTTCTTATACTGATTTGCTAAACAAGGTTAGTTTTTTTTATTTTTTTATTTTTGATGTGCAGAGTAAAGCTGGTTGTTTTAAAACACCAGCGTTTAATAAAACATTCTAAAAATATGAAAGAAGCAAGTGTTTATTATAGAGATTGTGATGATTACATGTTTGAAAAATTTTGATACAAATAAATGCAAAATCTAAGATGAAAGTAATTATTTAGGCTTTCTAGTTCAATTATTTGAATTAATGTAAATTCAAACTATTATTATGAATGAGATTCTGTAAAATCTGTTGACTAATTCCATACCGAAACTGAATATACAAATACGTACTATTTTTAAAACTCATATTACTACACATATCCTTGAAAATTAAATTTAATTGTAGATATATTTCGGAATATTATTAATCGATATCTTTTTGAATATTATTAAATTACAGGTTGATAAGAAGTCAACTACGAAAATATTTCCATTAGATTCATGTGCTTAATTCAATACCATAATGGGATAGTCTTAATAAAAACATAAGGGGAGAACTTAAAAAAGCAAATATATAGGCCTTTTATAGTATACATGTACAGATTTCGATTGTATTTAGGAATCAGTGAATATACCAAACTCAAATATTGTTAGATAACTGTAAAAGCATATTCCATTTGCTTACAGTTATCATATTAAGTATTCCTTTAATTCAACATTAGACATATGTACTATATATAAGTACATGCATATTTAGAATATTTGTAAGAGAATTTTTAAATAATAATGTATCTATGCATATTCATATTAAAGAAAATTAAAGCGAACGAAAAAAACGCATTACTAAACTATATTTTATAGACTAATTTCGATTTATATTATCAAGACATCAAGTTCGAACACAGTAGAAGGTTTTTTATACGATGATGGTCGATATGATGACGTTGCTAACAAAATAACTGAATTGTTATTGAATTCTACTTAATTATATGTACAGGTATCATCTCCTCGTGTAATCATCTGAATTAGTTTCGAAAAAATGATTACTAATTAGTAAGGATGATTATATATATATATATATATATATATATATATATATATATATATATATATATATATATATATATATATATATATATATATATATATATATATATATATATATATATATATATATATATATATATATATATATATATATATATATATATATATATATATATATATATATATATATATATATATATATATATATATATATATATATATATATATATATATATATATATATATATATATATATATATATATATATATATATATATATATATATATATATATATATATATATATATATATATATATATATATATATATATATATATATATATATATATATATATATATATATATATATATATATATATATATATATATATATATATATATATATATATATATATATATATATATATATATATATATATATATATATATATATATATATATATATATATATATATATATATATATATATATATATATATATATATATATATATATATATATATATATATATATATATATATATATATATATATATATATATATATATATATATATATATATATATATATATATATATATATATATATATATATATATATATATATATAATATATATATATATATATATATATATATATATATATATATATATATATATATATATATATATATATATATATATATATATATATATATATATATATTAACTTTATTAGAATATTAGAATAATACACGCTTTCAAAACAGATATAACATAACTATGTTTCTTTATATCACTTTTAAACCAATGTTACTTCTTCACCTTATAATATATTTACTTGTAATTGTCAATAAAATGAAAGTTTAACGGATATTATTACAGTATTTTTCGGTTAATTGACCCTACGGTTAATTGGTTTCCACGCTTAATTGAACCACATGATCGAGCAAAAAAATATTGGATACGAAAACACATGTAAATTTCCTCGGATAATTGAACCCGGTTAATTGATTTTCCCGCTTAATTGGTTAAAAATTCATGTCATCAAAAATAAATTTCCTCTTACTTTTACCCGGTTAATTGCATTATTATTGAAAAATAGTCTGGCATTTTGCACATACATATTTGACATCATTTGTGAAAAACACTGGGTGGCAGCTCTACTAATTTTATTTTACTAAATTTAATTTTTTTGTAAAACTAATGTGCACATAAATAGTGCATTTAATAGTATATATCGCACCTGTTCATCAAAAGTAACACAACTCAAAATTTACAAGTTTTCAGTAGAGGCAAAAAACTAATTGCGCCAATATAATGGAATTATTGTTATAAACAAATATACCGTTGTAAATTTCAATAAAATAATACAATAACAAAATTTTTACAGTGGTTAGATATGGTAATCATACACTGTTTCCTTCAAAAAAGTGGAAAATAGAATTTTTTGAGTTGTGTTACTATTGATGAACAGGTGCGATATGTACCTACAATAATAAATACCTGTGTATACACATATATGTACATTTTTTTCTGTTACTTGCATTTTTTTCGTTTAAGGTAAAAAAAATTATTTTGAAAAACTTAAAGTGCACATATGCGATTTCTTTTAATTCATTAGTAGTTCCAATTATGCGTGATTTCTGTAATTGAACAAACTGTTCAATTAAATGGGATTCTTGTAATTGAACGAATTGTTCAATTAAGCTGGTATCGGCTAATTGGTTCCCCGGTTAATTGAACAGAAAGTTGTGCAAATTTTGATGTGCAATTAACCGAAAAATACTGTATTAAAAAGGTGAACAACAAAGACAATTATTAAAACTCCGTAAATGTAGTAGGCATGTGATTAGGTATCAATCTAATAATTTAACCAGCAAACATAGATCGAGTACTGCATACATAATAATCCTGATATGCTTCAAAACAATAAAAAACGATCTGTAAGACAAGGGCTAAAGCATACAACCTTTTAGCTATATTCTTTCATACACACACACACTATTTCAAAATCTTTTTTCCGACGGCATTCTTTAATAAAAAATTTTTGCTAAAATGAATTTTTATCTAATAATCGATGGTGGATATTGAAACTAATATTCTTCCCTAACCTATTCAATTACCCTAGAGAGAGAAAAGAGCCTGTCACAAGACAGGTCACGTAACTGGTTTGCCAAGGGGTCAATTGACATAATTAAGATACCCAGTGATAGGTTCTAACTCAAGCTACTTATCATGTGACGGGGTCTTAATACTAGTTAAATTACTGTACTATAGACAAATGATTTTAATTTGGAACAAAATCTGCTGTATAATGAAGGAATTTTCCTATCATTTTTGTTCTAGTTTTGTGATGTGATTATTTTCACCGGTTACAACTCAGGAAGATTTTGTACCATTCCCATTTTCACTAGTCATACAACAAGTACATTCAAAACAATTGGTATAACATTTCCCTCAGAGCAGTTAAACTTAAGAGTTCTATGTATTTTATTTGAAATGAATCCTTGTTGAATATATTGTTAGATATTTCTAAAGTTAGTGAGCTACATCTTATATATAAATAGACTACACAATTTTGTCGTACACTTTTAAGTATCTTATTGTCCACCAATATTAATGAAACATACATATATGGTTAAAAAGATATTTGTGTATAGATGTCCGCAATATATTTTTTTAACCGAAAATCCTCAAAATTCCTGAAGCTCCCCAGAAATATCCCCGTTTGAATTTCGGTCACCCGGCGATCCTAGTATTTGTTTTATTACTTAAATGCGTTATTAATTTAATTTGTTTCATGCTTTGAATTTTCTTGTTTTCTACACAAAATTATAAAGCATTTTGACAATTGTGTAATCTTTATGGAATTTTAAGCCTTATCTAATAACAATTAAGTTATTAAATTTCTATAGGTCTAATCTGATATATATCCAAATGTTTGTAAATGATGTAAGCTTCCCTTTCATCATCTAAATAAAAATTTTATGAATCTTCAACCAATGAAGAATGGAATATGGTAGGTAATAACATATAACATAGTCATACAAGTTGTTTACAACTAAATAACTTAGATAATTTGATTTATATGTAAAGTCCTGTGTTACATCATAGTACTATATTTGAATGTAGTACATACTTTTCCAACATATTCATAATCATCCTTACTATATGACTAATTAGTAATAATTTTTTCGAAACTAATTCAGATGATTACACGAGGAGATGATACCTGTACATATAAATAAGTAGAATTCAATAACAATTCAGTTATTTTGTTAGCAACGTCATCATATCGACCATCATCGTATAAAAAACCTTCTACTGTGTTCGAACTTGATGTCTTGATAATATAAATCGAAATTAGTCTATAAAATATAGTTTAGTAATGCGTTTTTTTCGTTCACTTTAATTTTCTTTAATATGAATATGCATAGATACATTATTATTTAAAAATTCTCTTACAAATATTCTAAATATGCATGTACTTATATATAGTACATATGTCTAATGTTGAATTAAAGGAATACTTAATATGATAACTGTAAGCAAATGGAATATGCTTTTACAGTTATCTAACAATATTTGAGTTTGGTATATTCACTGATTCCTAAATACAATCGAAATCTGTACATGTATACTATAAAAGGCCTATATATTTGCTTTTTTAAGTTCTCCCCTTATGTTTTTATTAAGACTATCCCATTATGGTATTGAATTAAGCACATGAATCTAATGGAAATATTTTCGTAGTTGACTTCTTATCAACCTGTAATTTAATAATATTCAAAAAGATATCGATTAATAATATTCTGAAATATATCTACAATTAAATTTAATTTTCAAGGATATGTGTAGTAATATGAGTTTTAAAAATAGTACGTATTTGTATATTCAGTTTCGGTATGGAATTAGTCAACAGATTTTACAGAATCTCATTCATAATAATAGTTTGAATTTACATTAATTCAAATAATTGAACTAGAAAGCCTAAATAATTACTTTCATCTTAGATTTTGCATTTATTTGTATCAAAATTTTTCAAACATGTAATCATCACAATCTCTATAATAAACACTTGCTTCTTTCATATTTTTAGAATGTTTTATTAAACGCTGGTGTTTTAAAACAACCAGCTTTACTCTGCACATCAAAAATAAAAAAATAAAAAAAACTAACCTTGTTTAGCAAATCAGTATAAGAAATTGTATGTATTATTAATGCTGACTTTAGACGACATGTATTTTACATCTGACTTGTGAAATTTCCCACTGCAAAAGTGATACATGCCGTGTGAAACATATGAAACATTGTCAGATGACATTTACAGAAGCAAAGTCAGATGAAAAATTTTCAATTAGAGCGTGTTCTATTTTCATCTGACAAGGCATCTGACATCAGCTGTATTAAATGATCAAAAGTGTGGTTTGGCTGAAAAAACATTAAAAAGCAAAGAGCGCTTTATATATTTACGAAAATTGTGCAAAAACTCAGCTGTTGTGGACACTCAGAGGTTATGTCAGATGTAATTGCACATGTACGTGTGAAAGCAAATATTATAAACCGTCTGTAAATTGACCATTTTGACAAACATGCGAAGTTACATATGTCTCACACACCTAACAAGCCATATGTAAAAAACATGTCGTCTAAAGTCAGCATAAGTAATATACATACATATGTACGTTCAATGACACGCTTCAGAAAAATAAAACAAAACTCAAACAAAAGAACACATCAATACAAAGATAATCTATCGATCACAGCATACTAATACCATCTACTACTTTCCAGCGGTCAAGAGAAAAATTAACTTATAAAATCCCTACTTGATAAAATATTTAATGTAAAGAAATATATTTGTATATCAAATAAACTCATTAAAATTATTAAAAATATCGGATGTAAAAGTGATAGAAATAATTAATGTTCCTGTCATCCATGTATAGTTAGGTATAAGCCTTCAAATTAAAGAGCAACAACCATGTAATAAGTATATTGATAGACCTTTCACCCTCAAAAATATAACCGTCGAATATTAAAGTAAATTTTCTGAGTCATGAAAACCTTCCATGACTTCCTCCCAAAAAATTAATCTTCTGGTCCTCCTGTAGAGCTCATTGTAAAACAATCACACAAAGTGATAAAAAAAAATAGTGATGTACATGCACATCAACTACCACTATAAGCTCAAAACTATACAATCTTTATCTGTAAAGTTCAAATGATAAACAAAAATATCCAAGTCAGCAGAATTAAGAATATGTACATAAAAAAAATTAAAAGAAAAATTAATATGTACAACCTCAAAAAGAAATTTATATACATAGATACATAAACAACAACATACAAAACAGAAAAATTTATATAGATACTAGATCGATCACAACAGACATATATCGTATACACACACTCAGCCCAACACACACCTACAAAAAAGTGATGACGTAATAGTCATACACAAACATAACATATAATAAAATTTATACTATGTATTGTGAAATTCAAATTCCTTTGTCTAGCAATACGAAACACTGTTTCTTAAATATATAAACAAACGAAGGTGCCATAACGACACCTTCGTCTCACCAACGAAGCAATAGTCGGACACACTAAACCCCATAAAATCATAATGACGCCTTAACATCTATCTACAATTGTTACATTAAAATAAAGAAATCAAAATATACATCACAAGTTCATTAACCCTATTCAAAAACTCTGCTTGTGGACCCAAAATATTGAACAACTGAAATGCACTTGTACATAAAAAAAAACCTCTGCAAACAAAATACATACTTCAAATAAAATATACATATTTATTAGCTACACACAACTATAAATCCAAACGATCATGCGAATATTTTGCAACAAAAAAAAACAAAAGTTCTCAATTGAAAAAAATTAATACAAACATAGAGCAAACACTTATTTGTATGTATGTACATGCATACATCAAATAAATTTGCAGATATGTACATAAGTATGTACACATATTGTCAAATTTCATACCCATGCGATTGCGTACTCAGAACATTTAGTAGAACTTAACACAGCTCCTCCTCCCCTCTCACACTTCCATAACCACATAATGAAAATATACACACGGTTCACCAACCGACTGACGTTGAGTCAAAAATGGACGGACATGCTTAAATAAATAGAAACAAAACATTTTAAAACTTTAAATATAAACAAATTGAATTTAACATACATAGAACAAAGATAAGCTTGACAAAATAAAACAAGTTCATCGTTCACAGTATTATAAAACACTGATGTAATCAAACGGAATTCAGCATAAACATATAAAAAATAGGGAAGGTCACATACATGAGAATATTTTATACTACATATGTACATCACATGGCGCCTACAAAATATAATTCAAACTATTTTAACAACATACCTCCAAATCATGGACAGACTCAAATTCATACATTCAGACATATAGAAATTCCCACAAACAGACAGAAATTCTCACGCGCCCCATACTTACACTAACAAATTGAAAAAACATCAAGCTATGAACATCTCACATACACAAATATATATTCTCACGGACAGACATCAATCCAGATGTAGAAATATGATTAAATTTATATACATAGCAACAGCAAGTATTCGCACGATCAGCACAAAATCAAGGGCAACACAAACAAATGTATGTATGTAGATGTAGCCATACGCAACTATATGCACACACACATACACACACTACAATTTCATAATGTTGTGAAATTCAAAATCCATTGTCAAAAAATAAACAAGATTAAGCAAGATTTTAATATGGACAGACAGACATCAATCCACATGTACAGACTCCTTATGTAAACACAACCTCTAACCAACCCCCACCAACAAACAAACAAAAATTAGGATTATGACTCATTCTCCAACACATCCACCTGAATAAACAAAAAACATCAACAAGATTAAGCATGCATATTGAACGTAAACAAACATATCAGACCATCTGTCATACTAAGCAGCACAGTTACAAATCCAAACGATCATGCGATTATTTGATGCAAAAAACAAATACCCCCACTTGACATAAAAAAATATTATAAACAAAAAGCAAATGCTTATTGTATGTACGTATGTATATGCATACATATTAATTGGAACTTAACACCCCCCTCTAACACTTCCATAACCACATTCTTAACACCCCCCTCTCACACTTCCATAATCACATTCTGAAAATATATAAACCCTTCACCAGTCAATTGCTGGACGGACATTTCAAATGATGACTCATTCTCAAAACATGTGCAGCTGAATAAACAAAGCCATAAATATGATTCTGCAAAACAAATAATCAGACGGACATTTCAAATGATGACTCATTCTCAAAAAATGCGCAGCTGAATAAGCAAAGCAATAAACATGATTCTGCAAAACAAATAATCAGACGGACATTTCAAATGATGACTCATTCTCAAAAAATGCGCAGCTGAATAAACAAAGCAATAAACATGATTCTGTAGAACAAATATTCAAATTATTATCCCAAGAAATAAACAAGACGGACATTTGAAACGACATACACACATTCTTCACAAATCTGAAGATAAGAAAAAAGAAACACACACACACCCCATCCCCCACACATTCACGCACCCACAGCCATGCACAGAGTAAATGTAAACACAAGCACCACAAAAAATTATCAAGAACAAAAAAAATAATAATAGCGACACAATAAACCCCGTAGGAACCCAAGTCGACTTTTTTATCTACAAGTTTGGTGACGTTGTCACCAAACTTGTCTACACTCTTTATTTCCACATATAATCTAAAACACTACCCAATCTCTCAATATGACCCCATAAGAACCACACAGTCTATAGTAAGCCAATACTTTCAAGCTCCAAACTCACGACCCAATGTCTCAATATCACCCCATAAGAACCACATTGTCTATACTAAGCCAATACTTTCAAGCTCCTAACTCACTACCCAATGTCTCAATATCACCCCATAAGAACCACATTGTCTATACTAAGCCAATACTTTCAAGCTCCAAACTCACTACCCAATGTCTCAATATCACCCCGTAAGAACCACATTGTCTATACTAAGCCAATACTTTCAAGCTCCAAACTCACTACCCAATGTCTCAATATCACCCCATTAGAACAACACCCTAAATTTCTATAACACCAAAAAGCATTACACACACTATCATTTTTCACAATCTTCACTTTACACATTTTGCCTACTGGGTACTTTCATTTTTTTCCCACGGGTATCAAATTACACTTTTGTTTATTTAACAATTAAAATTTCAAATTTTAATTACCCAAATTTTAAAATTTTAATTGGTCTCATACACCCAGTTCCCTACTACTCATATAATATGAGTGTTGAGCTAAAATGTAAATTCTATATGCTATCAAATTTGTTATATGCTGAAAAGCTTGCGTACGCTTTTCAACAAACAACATGTCTGTCAGCATATGTAGTAAATTTGTTAAAACGTAAAAATATGGTGTCTACACGATATGCTAAAATCGTGAACATAGGTTTGTTGACAACGTTAAAAAATGGCCGCCATATGTGGTTAAACATACGTATGTTGAAAAAATTTTGTGTCTACACGATATGTTGGCACTGGTAACAAATTTTTTACCATAAATACGCTGATTCAACATATCGTCTAGACTAAGCTTAAATCTTAGAAACATTATTTTAAACTGCAGATTGGCACTTTTTACGCAACTGCGTCGATATGCAATATCTTTTTTGAAGCAAAATTAAAAAAAAACGATGGGCATGAATTCTATAAGTTAAATGTGCTGAACCGAATAAAAGCAAATTTGGTGTCGATCGGGGCAAATTAAGGGGGTAAAGTAACGGTTTTAAAAAAAGAGTCGCTAAGTGCACCTCATGGTCTGGCTGGACCATAAGACACTAAATGATACACTTGCAATCAGCGTCAAATAGAATAATATAGGGATATTGAAGAATGAAATGAGCTGAATCAAATGGGACCGATTTCGACTCGGTAGGGGCACATTAAGGGAGGGGAAAAAACGAGCTAAGTGCACCTCTTGGTCTGTCTGGACCACGATATTATATGACACATTTGCAAGAGCTGCCCAATATAATAATATAATAATCAGGGCTCGGACTTTCATGCAACTAAATATTGATTTTAAGCGCTTAACAAATGCACCTAAAAATTAAAAATATGCGCAAAAATATGCATTTACCTACGAACAAAGTACCAAAACTAAAATAATATGAAAATATTTTTTTTAATTCTTTATTATTATTAGAGAAAAAAGGAACATAAAACAAACATTATTTTCACGTTTTCAATATGTCGAGCTTTTTCTTTTGTTTGTAGTTTGCTTTAAAACGGGCTTTTAAGGTCATATATTTTAAATAAAACTAGATTAGTTTTTATTTCTTTCCAGCATCCGACGTTTCGTTGGACAATCCCAACTTCATCAAAAGCTTACATTTTGAATTGTGACTTATTTTTTTAAAACAATCTTTTACGTACATATTTAGTATCAATTTTTTTACATATTTAGGGAACTCACAACAGCGTTCTAAAATGTGTCTTAATATAACGACGTTTCAATTTTAGTCTTTTGCTATGGGTTGGCAAGTTTGTTGTTTTTGTTTTGTGTGTAAATGAAATTTACTACCAGATGGCAAGTTTAAACGTCCAAGAAGCATGTTTTTTTAAATGCGGCAATATTTTAAAAAGAGAATTTGTGTGTGGTTTAAGTGTATTGATTTTTCTTTGGCATGTTGATAGGTACCAAGCGCTATCGTGCTTGTGTTGTTGTTTTGTTTGTTGTGTATTTTGAGTTCGTGTTCTATACATGTAAATAGTGAGAAATATTCGCCAAACTTCGTCGTTACTTTTATTACTTTAATATGCTGTGCTTTGTGTTGTTGCTCGCAATGAAATTCTAATGTGTAACTATATTGCTATTTTCAAATTTTAACATACACATTGTGAATTCCCTAATTATGTATGTACATAGGTATTTGTTTTGTTGGCTTAGCATTTTTTATAAAAACACAAACGTAAAAGACAAACCAAAAACACAAAATTAACACACAATATTAAATATGTATATATTAAAGAGCTGCATAAGAAAAATGGCTTTCAAGCAATTTCAATAAATTCAAATAGTATGTGTATAAAACTCTCTCATTACAAAACAAATATAGTAAAATTCACGTATAGTCCACTGCCTCATTTGCACCCTTTTTGTGGACTATAAGGCGAATTGGACTATATCTTGATTTTTATATAAGCCACTTTGTGGCTTATATGCGAATCCCCATATAATTATTTCTTTTAATAAAGAAAAATAAAACTAACGTTAAGAAATTACTTCCTTATTTATTCAATTCACAAATATTACAATTAATATTGCTAAAATAAAAACAATTTCTACTTCAATATGAGTAATATTTTCATAAAATTATGATTACAAAATATATTATTTTTGACTTTTGCATTTTGGATTACATCTTCCATAACTTGCATATATTTAAGATATTTCAAACCAAATCTTGGTATTGCATGGAATTTTACTTACAGATGAAAGAAAAACTAACATTTTGGAATATATTGCTAGTTCTACTATAAGCGGTGTGGCTTATAAACGAATTATACTGTACTTCCAAAAACATTTGTTTTGCTTTACGATAAGACTATTGAAGAATAGAATAATACTGCAGTAGAACAATGTTGAAATAGAATAGCTGAATCAGAAAAAAATGAAGTAGAACTAGGGTGATCGATTATTCGACATTTTCCAGAAAACGGTTTTCGAATAGTTCGACTTTTTGAAATTTTGAAAAAACCGGTTATGGTTTTTAAAATTCAGAAAAAACCGGTCGACCGGTTTTTTTAGAGAGAAAATTATTATATAAAAATTTTGATTTGAATTTGCCTTATTGAAAAAAAGAGTTAAGATTTCATCTAAATACTATAAAATAGTATAAAAATTAAAGTTAAAACATACAAATTAGCTTCATGTAAATATGTATAGTACATACATATGTATGTATGGACAAGATGGACAAACAATATATTAACCTATATGTATATATACAAATAAGTAAACATACAACCAAAATCACCCTATAATATTAATCCTAAATACTTACTATTAAGTAAGTACTTCCGATTAATATTCAGAGCTGGTGGGAATTACCATGTATTTCGATTCGAAAGAAAATACTTTGAAGCACAACGTATGAGATATACAAATTCGAATGGTTTTCGATTTGAATCGAAACACATACATAATAATTCCCCTGATTTTGGTGTTACATATTTTGCATATTCATATTGAATGATGTTCTGCTTGTGCTCTTAAAAAAAAACTTTTTTATTTAGTGTAAAGCACATATTTATAAGCCCGAAATGTAATGAGATCTGCCTATAATATTGTTAATATAACAATTAACTTGCAAAAAATAGTCTAATTACTTTGTTTAAAATAATCTCTTAAAAATAAAATACAATTTAAATGATTTGGAGAGTATCTATTTTTTTCTTTGGTTTTTATGAAATTACACGTTGAAAATGCTCTTTCACTCAACGTGCTTGTTGGACATATAGTTAGCAATGCATTATATAATCTGTCAAGTCTTTCAGTCCTTTTTTTTGCATTTGTATAAGTATATGAAATCATTTAAAATGCTTTCATGCCATTTTATGTTGCTTTTTGGATTTTGCATATTTTTAATTGTACTTGTTAATTCATCCTCCAAATTTTTGTCCGAGTCTTCAGAGTCTAGCTCTTGATCGGCATCTGGAGGTAAGTCCCCCTCGTCATCAAATAGGCGACCATATAACTGAGAAGGGAATTCCTTTGTTTCATTTATGGAAGAGTATTTAATAAAATTCCCGCTTTTGGGTAAGTTTCCAGTATTGAGATACAGTACTAAATTATTCAAAACTTTTAAGCTACGTTCATTTATTCGTTTTTTAGGCATTCAACTAAATCTTGAGACAGTGGATTTTAAATTTTTGAAAGTGTTTTAATTAAAAAGAAGAAAATTCCCTAAGTTTTCAACAAAGTTGTTTCATTTTTATATAACTGATTAACAGCAATTTCTAAAGGTTTAAGAGTGCCATTTAGTTCTGATAAAACATTAATTTCATTTTGAGGAAATGGGGTTAGTCCCAGGTCAATAAGTGCATGATTTACGCATTTATAGATTCGCAAAAACTGTGAAATCATACTGACCATGGAATTCCAGCGATGCTTGACGTCGTGAATTAGCTTGAGCTCTCGTTTTTCCTGCTCTTTAACATAAGCCTGCAGTTTCTTCTGTTTTTCAGGAGATTTATTAAATGTTGTAATACACTTTCTTAGACGATCAATAACAGTCTTCAAAGTAGTTTTCAAACAAAGATTTTTTTCACTTAAATCAAAAAAACTGCTTTTATCTGGTTCATAATCCTCATTTTCGCCGAAGTCACACTCAGATTCGTTGAAACTTTCGTCGTTCATGTTGTAATCCTTGTTGGTGTAAATTGTGTTAATAACGCACAGGTGTGTTGCATGGTTAATGCAAAGCTGGGATTCTACTTTTATATTGGAGCCGTATTTTTTCATAACAGAAGCGCCGTCGTGTGTTGATGCCACAATATCCTGTTCAAGGTTTAATGAGAACTCGCTTAACTTTTTTTTATAATTTGTTCTAAATTATAAGCATTTGCTTGTACTTTAATTTGCTGCAATCCCAAATTATATATTTGCAGTGTGTTGCAAGTGGGGTTATAGCATTTTACGGTGACATTAACGTATTTTAAATACGACGAATCTGTCCACTCGTCAACAACTATAGAGAATCTACCATGTTTCTTTTTAATTTCAACAAATTTATTTCTCAGCTCGTCTTCCTTTATTTTGTAAAATGTATATATTTTTCCCCATATTGTAGACTCAGTTGGCATGTTATAGTTTTTGGAATGTAAATATGCTAATACCACCCTGGACTTTCTTAAAGCTCTCACTGACACTCCATCTTCGGCAACACATCTTGCAAAAATTTCACCCAAAGACTCATTGTTTGTAACATATTTAAATACACTATTTGTAACGGCAGAACTACTTGGCGTAAAATCCAATGCTGCTTGTTGCACTTTTGAACAAATTTGTATTTTGTGGACGTTTCTAGCATGTTTTAGGAGCGATGATGTAGAAGAGGGAGAACAACTGAGTATTTTTGGACATTTAAGGCACTTAGCTTTACCAAAGACAATAGATTATAAATCTATATCTATCTATATCTATCTATAGTCTTTGGCTTTACCTTTGCCACAACGCTCAAAGAACTGCCACACTTCTGATGTCATCTAAAATATACAATTTTATTCTGTAAATAAATATGTGAAGTATAAGTATATACATACAAATGTATCATGCACTTACGATTCAAATTTAAAGATGTATGTAACTACATATATGTTTATATGTATAGAATTTCTTTTCAGTTGCAATATTTTTAGGCGGCAAATTGTTTATTTCTTGACATTTTCAAAACTAACATACATAAACAAATACAGCAATACAAAGAAGCATTTCTGGTCTACGATGGATGCCAAACTCCATATACATTATGAAGCAAAATATCAACAAAACTAAACAACACCTTTTACATATAGATTTTGACATATAGTGTACACCACAAAGACAGTTAAATTCGCCACCGCTAGCACCTTATAAAATCAATTCGCTTTAGTTGCATGTTTCAGTAAATGTTGCCATATCCAAAAACACCTAGAGCTTTTACACTGCAAAAAATTCTTAGGAAAATTATCACAAAATGTTCGAATAAGTTTTAATATAGTAAAAACAAATTTTATTGGAAAAATATACAAACCGAAAAGTATTCGACTCAGCCGGTTTTTTAATTTGAAAAAAAACCGGACTATTCGACATTCGAAAAATCAACATTTTGAAAAAACCGACAAACGTATTGCATAAAAACCGGTTGAAAAACCGAGTCGATCACCCTAAGTAGAACATTAAAACTGAAATAGAACATTCAAAACATGTTTGTATGTTCTGATTATAGATACCCTGCAGCTAAATGTACAACTAGTTACGTTTTGGGACAGTAATATTACTAGTTGTAACGTTGCTAGTCAACAAAGGACTGTCAACTTACTAGTTGTAATGAGGCTAGTAACGATACTAGTCAAACAACAACGTTTTGGAACAGTCATACAACTAGTTGTAATGATACTAGTAATTTAAATATTTTTTTTAAATTTTGACATATTTTCAGGTGTAAATACATAAAACAAAATATTAGCTCTAAATATAATAAGTAGAAAATGGCTCAGTGGATAGAGTACATGCCTTAAAATATGAGAACTGTGTGTTCATACCTCTGTTGAGGCAAATGTTTTTTAATATTTAAAAAACTATAAATAAAGAAACTAGTAAGCGCACTAGTCTATAATAACTAGTATTTCAACTAGCATATAACTATGTACAAATGAACTAGGTGGGCTCCTATGACAATCTAATGTTACAATCGATAGTTCGATACATGGAAAAAGGACAGTTAAACAACTAGTCTGAATAAAAAAGCAACTAGTATATTTCTAACCACATACTAGTCATTTTGTCTGCAGGGTATAGACCAAAGATAAATTTGCATAAGGAGAAACGTTTGCGTTTTGTTATGAATATGAAAAAGCTTAAAAAAGTTTTTAGTTATAATAAATTAATACACATACACACATTTAATGTTTCCATTACTGTTTTTAAGTTAATGATCACTGTGAATTTTTTTAATTCTTATTTACGTTTTTTGTATACATATGTTCTAGTGCACTCGATGCTTTTGCTATAATTTACCATTTCTTTATTTCATTGTGGCTTTTTGTGTTGGTATTCTACTTGTTTTGGAAACACAAGCACTAACAAAGCTGCAGACAAAAACTTTTCAAATTATGCTTGGTTTGTTTTAGAAGTAGTGTGAAATAGAACACCGAACATTGTTTATTCGCACGTCTCTCTTTGTTTAATATTGTTACATTCGTCAAATCAGCTACATGTTTTTTCTCAGTACAGTGTTGTGATTATTGTTCTTATTATTATTGTTCTTATTTGTTTATTTTCTGCAAGTCACGTAGAGTAAGGTAGGCTGTAGAATTTAGTGTTGCCAGATGTGTTTTTGATTGCTTTATGTTGTCTCCGTATTTTGCCTTTTTGACCAAATTATTTATTATGTGTTTTGGGAAACTGTTTTTCAGAAGTAAATCTTCCACCTTTTTAGTGTTTTTTGTTAAAAATTATTTTAAACATAATTTGGTCTATTATTTAATGCAACCGAACTTTAGTTGCGTTGCCAGCCGGCTAATGAAAATTAATGGTTGCCAGAAATGGACTAAATAGCAACTGAAATTTATAGCTCTCAGTTGCCAGTTGCCTTCAGTAGTATAATTTTCAGCAACTGGCAACCCAACTGGGGCTCAGTAGTCAAATATGCATTTATTGCCAAAAATGCAAAAATATGCACTTACCACCACAATATGCAAAAATATGCAACTACAAATCGATGCTAAACTATTTAAAATTTTATGATTCGCATAGATAATTACAGCATGTTTATTTGTGTTGAGCTATATACCATATAATTGTCTTTATATGCAAAATGAAAATCTTTAGCTAAAATCTATTTCTTTTGTTTACAAGCAAAAACTTTTAGTAGTGTGCGCCATTAAAAGGGTTACCATTATTTGGATAAAAAACAATAATTTTGTATGAGAAAAGGTAAAGAAATGAAATTTATTGTAGATGGGCAACTCTATATGCACGAAACTACTTAGGTCGAGACGAAAAGTAAGGAACGTCTTCTATAGACGCAAATTGTTACGTAATCGTCCATATGCCACGTTTTGATTGCAAAGCGTTCTGTAAACATGCTGTTAGTCTATACCTCTTTATCTATCCCCATAAAAAACATGCATTTGCATGAAAGTCCGAGCCCTGATAATGATATAGTAGAATAATAATACAAATTTGCTTTATTAGGTTAAATAAAAGAAAAAACAAGTTTTAAAAAATCTTGTTTAGTATTTTTATTGTTGGTTTTTTCAGGTATTCTTATTGTGGTCTAGCCAGATCAAGTGGTGGACTTAGTGACACTACGGTTATAGAACATCGAAGGGTTAAGATTCTCTCATATTTAAGTAAAATGTCAGTGTATGACAGGTAAAAAATTATATATTAATAAATTTAGGCTTACTTGAACTTTAAATATTTGGTTTAAAAATATAATCCATTGATGGTTCTGTACAAGTAACGTCTTTCTTTTTAGGATATTTTATTAAGGGCTCGTCATCATCATTTGAATCTGGCTCTTCACTACACTTTTGGTTTGGTTCTGCAACTTCTTCGTCGTCGTTTTCAAAATCTTCATCGTCTTCATTGTCATCATTATCTTCTTCATCATCTGTATCTGTTTTCGATTTGCGTTTCTTCTTCTTTGCAGTTGATCGTTTTGTTTGTTTTTTGTTTCTAGAACTATTTGCTATTTTGGAGGTGCGGTATTTATTCCAAAAATCAGCAGGTTGAGCATAGTCTACCAGATTTCCAAAACGTTTCGCTAATGCTTTACATAAATCCTCAACCGACTTTTCTATGCTGGCATCATATGTGTGAATGTTTTTATATATGGTTGGTATAAATATTAAAGACTTTTCTAAAACGGTTAGCTGCAATGTGAGATAGAGATATGTAATTACATATAGTAATATACGATATACATACATATAAAAGGTATTCACGTGAAATTTTTTACTCTTGCAACTGTGCAAAATTGCGTACTTGCTTGCACTCGTTTGATGTGAGCAACCTCGTCTGTTTAGTTGACGCCAATGTCTTTATTTTGTGACGGTGGCACTAAGCCCAAAATTCAAAAATTAATTTCTTTATCTACAAATTTTTTTTTCAAGTGTAAAATTCTTTGTTAATGCAACTATTTCTTGAACATGTTTTTGCAGTCATGCAGAAAACTGAAAAAAGTGGATTCGAGCAATTAGTGGAGTTTCATATTTTATCTTTTAAAAGCGTCAAAACCCATAAAAAACGAATTCTTGTACGTATTTCGTTTGCTTGGCACTTCAGATTTCAAAAACTATCAGTTTTCAACGAAATTTGACATACATATACATTAGGGTGATGAATTTTTTGGAAATATGCAAGCTCCAGTTCCAAAATCGTGTAGGGCACGGAAAAATAATAAGAACTGCGATCTCACTTTTTCGCGATCATGGAAAAAATTCACGCACCAAACGCATTGAAGTTTTGTATATAATAATGTTCTTAAATGAAACAATGCTTTCTTCAGAGAGTATCAAACAGAACAAACTTCTTTATTTTATTCAAATCTTACCAAACCTAACTTATCAAAACTTACTCCTAGTCTCTCTTAAACCTAACTCTTACAATAATATATATTTAGTTTCTAAATATGTATGTATGTGTGTATGTGATATGTTCGTATGTAGTCTGTGTGTATGTGATATGTTTATATGTAGTATGTGTGTATGTGATATGTTTGTATGTAGTATGATAGTATGTGATATGTTTGTAGGTACAAATGGAGGTTTACATCACTCCTCCACCGCTGGAATAAGCAGTCCCTGCTAATTCATAATATAAATAACACCTTATTTATATATGTGTACATAATTTTCTTAAATTAATGTTTTTCTTTTTATCTGTGATTTATATATCCTTTTGAATTTATTATTGCTAGATACCAAGTAATTTCCAGATTGACTATAATTTGTAATCTTCTTATATTTAGGTTTTGATTTACTTACTCTATTATTATTTACAATGTTGTTGGCACAACTATCCGTTTCAACTCTATTGGTTTTTTTATTGAACATGTTTATTCGGTTAATTTTTTTCTCGTATATTCTTCGTGAAAGTTTATATACTTCTTCTCGTGGAATCATATTATTTAAAAGATCGATCGGTCGATTACTAATAGTGGTGTGAATCGTATTATTATATGAGACACTTGCTTTATACACATTTGCATGGATATCATCTTTATTATCCGTGTACTCATTAAAGAGTCGAATATGCTCGTTGAGAGTACCATGTAGTCTCTCTACATCCACGTTACCAGTTTTCAAATACGCTGTAGTTGTGTGGAAGTTTATTTCTTCGTGCTTCAAAAATTCCCTAATTACAGCGGTATCTAGTTCATTGTCGAATATAAGTAGATCTGGCTTGTCCAAATATTGTATCCTTTGCTTAAGTGCCTTCAGTATTGAGACCCAAGTCCTGTCTTCCAAATGAAATGCGGTTGCATATTTCGTAAGCCTGTCTATGCTAGTTAAATACATTGTACCACGCTGCGGCTACCAAATATCCAAGTGGACGATTTCATTATGTTTTTCTGGGGTAGGAGTAGTGTTTAAACTGTATTTTATTGGAGACCGATCATATTTTGCAAGTTTACATATTTCGCAACTGTTAATATATTCTGGATTTCTTTCTGCAATTTCGGGTAGAAATAACTCTTCTTTAATTCTTCATAAACTTCATTAATGCCCCTATGATTATTTTTAATATGCGTTTTATCTATTAATTTTAACAGCATTTCTCTATCAGTTATGTCTTCTATAAACGAGTTTGCTTTTAATATTTTTAAGCTTTTGTTTCTTGCAAAATATTTAATATACAAGGATTGGAATTGTTTGTATAGTTCCAAGTTTGGGCAAAAAATTACTGCGAGTCCTTTTGCATGTAATTTTTCTCTCATGAAATTCAGAAGAACATCGATATTTGTTACCTTTAATATGTGTCGCATCTTATTTTTGAGCATTATTTTTGTTTTAAACGAATTGGCATTTGAAGTTTGAATAAATACTTGATATTTAAACATGTTAACAGGCTGTTCAGTTATTTTAATGTAATCAGTAGCATCGCTTTCTGCGCTATGCACTATATTAGCGTCTTCATCAAATAATTCGTGTAGATTAATTTCTATTTCACTATTTTCAAAGGCTGCCTTATAATCTTTATCACCATTATTAATCTTTCTTCCTTGTTTCAGGTATTTAATAAGGTGATGAGCAATTTTCAAATAATCCTTAATAAAACGCCTGTAGTAACTAGTTATGCCCAAAAATGATTTTATTTCTTTCCGTGTTCTAGGTAAAATTATTTTATCAATAGTCTCAAGTTTTCCAGGATTGGGTTTGATGCCTTCAGGAGTTACAATATGGCCTAAAAATTCAGTTTCCTTTGCGAGGAATGTGCATTTGTCAACTTGTAGTTTCAGATTTGCCTGGCCTAAACGTTTCAGTACTTTTTCTATTGCTTCCAAATGTTCTTCTATACTCGTAGAAAAAATCAGAACGTCGTCCAAATATGCTAAGCAGATTGAACCAATGTATTCCTTCAATACATTGTTAATCAGTCGTTGAAATGTAGCTGGCGCATTACGAAGGCAAAATGGCATACGTAAAAATTCGTAATGACCCGTAGCTGTGGAAAATGCTGTTTTTTGTGATGTCTTCGGGATGAACCTCTATCTGGTAGAATCCCTTAGCCAAGTCAAGGGTAAAAAAATATTGACATTTACCTAGCTTATCGAAAATATCATCAATGTTTGGAATAGGGAATCTATCTTCAACGGTAACATCATTTAATTGTCGATAATCAATTACTATGCGCCAACTTTGTTTACCGGACGCATCAAGTTTCTTTGGGATGATCCATATTGGACTATTGTAAGGGCTGATCGAATGTCTAATTATATTCTGTTTCAACATATCTTCAATCTGGTTATTAACCTCCAATTTATGCACCTCAGGGTATCTATATAATTTTGAATATATTGGCATATCATGTTTCGTTACAATCCTGTGCTTTATCTCATTAGTAAAGGTTAGGTTATCATTTTTGTCATAAAATACATGTTTATATTTCTTAATAATTCTGAATAACTTTTCTTTTTCATATTCTTCTAGGTGATTTATTCGAATGTGGGATATAATGTTAGATTTTTCGACTTCACAATTGAAGAAATAACCTTCCGTATAGGCTAATTCGTTATAAGTTTCTTCGTCTTTTGATAAGTATATGGTTACAACGGCATTACTAGTGATTAATTGTCTATTAGGCAAATCGATAATACAGTTTAAATCTCTCAAAATATTATTTCCAATAAGTCCATCAAAGTTTTCGTTGAACGGGTATTCTAAGAATTCACAATAATAATTACTCAAATTAAATTCTTCAAATATTGGAAATTTTCAAAGTTTTGTTATTGATATTTTTGTATTTAATGCTCTTGCTATTACGTTCACATTTCGTTTCCATTTGGGATGACAAATATTAGGGTTGATTATACTAAATTCAGCCCCAGCATCTATTATAAACTTTAATTTTCTCATAGGGTTACTAATTACTATATAGGGAAGTTTTGCTCGCCTGCTGTGGGAAAATTTACGTTGGAGTTTCCTATTTCCATTGGTTTATGTTTTTGATTAGCATTATCGAAATTTTGTTGGTTATGATTCCTCCAAATTGGCTGATTAGACTGGTAAGGATTAGTACCACGATTAAATTGAGGAGCACTTCTATTACTGGTTCGTGAGTAATTTGAATGCCTTGTCTGGTTTGAAAAATTCGAATTGTTGGGATTATTATTAGATCTAATAAAGTTTGGGTTAGGAAATTGATGTGTTTGATAGAGCGAATGTTGTTGGGTCTCAAAATGTTTGTTTGGTTTGTTGCTGCTGCTATTAGAACTATATGGTTTACCTTGAATGGGGTTATTGTAATTATTGTAACTATCGCTAATGTTGTTCTTATATTTGTATTCAGGTAGTCTCTTTTAGCTGGTCCATATTGCGTGTAATATTGATGTCTTGCATCCAATATTATTTTAAAAGCATCCTCTAAATCCTTAGGATCTCTTGCAAATATCATAGTGCGAGTTGGTTCGGGTAGATGGTCTCTAAAAGTCTTAAGTGAAATTCTATTTACCTCTTCGGTAGTGTAAGTATCATCACCATGGGTTAAATTCCTATTGTGAATTCTATTTGCAAGTTTGTTTATTCCAAAATAATAATATTCTATTGTTCCTTGTAATCTGCATGTCTTTAAATCATCCATTAAGTCGTTACTGCTGTATTTTTCGCCAAAGTTATTTCTCAGTATGTATGTATTTTACAATGGAGGCGTTAGCCTATGTAAAAATCATTAGCAAAGATCCAAATATGCACTACTTCCGGATTGCAAACTCTACATTTTCATGACTTCTTTGGAATGTCTTTTTTACTGGGTAGGGATGAAAATAGATTCAAAAGTTACAGTTTTTTCTTTATGATAACCCGATCATTTCTATGAAAAACATGTGGCAATAACTTTGATGATCATATATAACACCGTTCTACAAAATTTAACTTTTGGTTGTACACATGGAAAAAATGTGTATATTCTGAAAGAGGAGCAAAAAATAAAATACACTTGTATTCCACTTTTTCTAGATTAATTCGTATATTTGCAAAAAATGCAAATTTATATTTAAAAAAAAATTAATCATAACACCCGTATTACACATAATAAACTTTTTTATCGCCTTTATCAAAATCCCTTACACGGCAGGATTATCGGATATGAACTTGTATGATGCTATAAAGACGAATACATAGATAAATAAATACTTTTCTTTTGAGTATTAACAAATTTATTTAACCATCTTCTAATGCTGAATTATGTACATAAGAAATCATAACTTTTTTTAAATACTTTCTCATTTCCCTTTTGTTTGCTGGGCTGTCAAGAGTGAGTCAGCAATATCCTCCGTCTCATGTCATGTCAGTACAGCCTGTTCACATGTTCATAACACATAAGGGTATGTTATGAATGTTATTTTTTTTTTGAGCAAAATAATATAAAAAATACGAATTGATCTAGAAAAACTGGGAGACACGGGTATTCTATTTTTCGACGTAGATTCAGAATAAATAGGTCTTCTTCATGTGTACAAAAGTGTGTAGAACGGTGTAATCAATTAATATCGAATATGATATATTAAGCTCTAAATAACATTAAATTAAACATTTTAAAAACCCCCGAAGAAAATAGATGATAACTTCAAAACGGCTGGACCAATTTTCTTTAAACGTAGGTTAAAGGATTTTGGATCAAGTCACCATTCACACAAAATTTAATAAACTAAAAATTGATCTAGCCGTTTGGGAGCTACGGTGTCAAAGACACAGATTCAGCAGGATACATGTAGAAAAGATATGATATCATCTAAACGCTGGACGGATTTTCTTCAAACATAGCTAAGAACACTCTCGATCAAGTCACCTTTCAAACAGAAAACCCAAAAGCAAATCGATAAGCCGTTTGGTCTGTACGTGGAGTCGTACAGATACACAGACCCACACTACAAACTTATAAGCCCCCTTTTTTTGGTCGGGGGCTAAAAATAGAAAACTTCAAAAAGTCTGAAAAATTTTTGTTGTAGTGGATTTAATTTTTTTTAATTAATTCGTTTTAAATCTGCTCGATTTACAGAATAGGCAAGTATATACAATTTGTTTAAATAAAACTAAAAAATTAAAATTTAGTGCTTTTTTTCAAGAATTACGCGTTTTTTACATGTTTCAGTGCTTTTTGAAATCTAAAAGTTGACAACACTGAACAAGAAGTACAATTTTTTAATTTCCCTTCCACTTTATATCACATTGACTTGCTTACTTTCTAAAGAATTTATTTTCAACTATATGGTATGTATGTAGATGTAAACTTTGTTTTGTTTTAATTCAAAGAAATCAGTAGTACTGATCCGTTCTGCTAATCTGATTTGAATATTCCAACACTCCACTCTTAACAAAAATAATTTGAATTTACATTAATTCAAAAATATTGAACTAGAAAGCCGAAATAATAAAAATTTTCAGAAAAAATGTACGTTAAAATGGTTCTACAGCGATGCTATTTAGTTTAGAGTTGATTTTGTAGGCATTTTTGACCATTTTGTTGGACTTTTACTCTGATAATCTTGCACTTACTTCGACCCTGACAATTTTGCTTCATGTTGTGCAAAATAATTGTCTATGTGGTTGTTGTTATATTTTAGCAATTTTACTTTTTCGCAAGCGTACAACGTTTGACGTGAATACCTTTATAGTAACATAAGAAATATAGTAGTATAAGAAATATTTTATAATGTTACTAGCTTTTTTCCACCCGGCGATGCACGGGCTTTAAACATGTTGAAGAAAAGTCCTTAATGCGTCTATCTGGTCTAGCAATATGGACGAAAAAACGATTTCGAAATGATGATTATAATACGGACGCAATTATGCGTTAGATCAAATATCCTGCTACTAATTGTGTGTTCATCCGCAATTTTTTATGGTACCAAACCTTTTGTGCCCTTTCAAATAAAAATTTTTGATATCGGTCAAGAAATGGCATAGTTATGCGATAATCAATACATCGGGATACCAATTTGTCCGCTCCATATCCACTTCTATGTGACCAACTTCAAGCAAACTCTTTCAAACAAAAAAAACTATTTTGAAGTTCGGTTCAATTATGACAGAGTTAATCTTAAAATTCCTCACCAATTTTCGAAAAAATATTATGGGGCTTAACTTCAGGCAAATCCTTTCAAACAAAATAAAATGTTTGAAAACCGGTTCACAAATGACAGAGTTGTTGCAAATTAACCACCGATTTTCGAAAACAAATTATGCCTGAAGCTTAGGCAAACCATTAAAAAAAATTTTGAAAATCGGTTCACAAATGACAGAGATAAGCATGAGGGAGAGCAATTTTCCCCATCGATTTAAAAAAATAAATAAATAAAAAAAATATGGGACTAAGCCGCAAACCAAAAAATAGTTTTAAGAATCGATTGATAAATGAAAGAGTTATGTGTGGAAGACCAACCTTCCCTCATCCCTCCTGCCCCTTTTTCAAAAACGAATGACATAGTTAAGCACGGGGGAGAGCAAATTTCCCCATCGATTTTTGAAAAATATTACAGAATAAAACTGCAGGCAAAGTTTTTCAAACAAACAAAGAATTTTGAAAATCAATTCACATATGACAGCATTAATCATGTGCGGAGTAAATTACCCCACCGATTTTTGGAAAAAAAATATGGGACTAAAATTTAGGCAAACCCTTTTACACAAAAATATATTGAAAATCGATTCACAAATGACAGAGTTGGGAGATGGAGAGAGAAAGAATTTTAAGAGAGAAGAATTTTAAGAATCGGTTGACAAATGACGGAGTTATGCGTGCGTGGCCAAAATTTCCCCTCTCCCCTTCCACGTTTTTCGCAAAAAAGTTATGGAACCAAACCGGCAGCAAAACCTTTCGAAAAAAAAAGTTTTGAAAATCGGTTCACAAATTACAGATTTAAGGAATGTGGCGGGAGGGGGAAGGGAACAAATTTGCCAACCGATTTTCAAAAAATATTATGGACCTAAGCCGCAAGCAAACCATTTTAAACCAAAAATGAATTTTAAGAATCGGTCGACATATGACAGAGTTATGCGCGGGGAACCGAATTCCCCTCCAAATTTTCGAAAAAAATATGGGAACAAACTGCAAGTAAAACCTTTCAAACAAAGAAAAAGAATTTTGAAAATCGGTTCACAAATGACAGAGTTTATCATTTGGGAGGGGGAGGGGGGTCCAAAATCCCCACAGATTTTGGAAAAAAATTATAGGACCTAATGGCAAGCAAAACTCTTTCAAACCAATAAAAAAAATTTTAAAATCTGATGATAAATGACAGTTATGCGAAGAAGGATGTTTTAATCCGTTTTGCTCCCTCTAGGTCCAAAATCCGGGAAGGGAATACAGCAATCCGGGAAGGTTCAGCCGTTTAGTCGTGATGCCGTACACAAATGTCAATGTTGTGCGTAGGGGGTTGTTTTGAGCCATTTCGTCCCCTCTTGGTCCAAAATCTGGGAAAGATTACAGCCTATATTAATTGTGGGCCAAATATATATCTGCGTACCGAATTTTGTTTAAATGACAGAATTGTGCGTAGGGGGTGGTTTTGACCCATTTTGTCCCCTCATGATCCACAATCCGGGAAACAAATACAGACTATATTAATTGTGCGCTAAATATCTACATGTGTACCAAATTTTATTTAAATTGGTTTAGCCGTGTAGGCGTGATGCCGTAACAAATGCCAAATGCGCAGGGGTGGTTATGATCCATTTTATCCCCTCCTGGTCTAAAATCAGGGAAACAAATATAGCCTACATTAATTGTGGGCCTAATATCTATTTATGCACCGAATTTCATTTAAATCGGTTGAGCCGTTTAGGCGTGATGCCGTAACAAATGACAGAGTTGTGCGTAAGGGGTCGTTTTGACCCATTTTATCCCCTCCTGGTCCAAAATCCGGGAAACAAATACAGCCTATATTAATTGTGCGCTAAATATATATCTGTGTACTAAATTTTATTTAAATAGGTTTAGCCGCTTAGGCGTGATGCCGTAACAAATGCGTAGAAGGTGGTTTTGACCCATTTTATCCCCTCCTGGTCCAAAATCCGGGAAAAAGATATAGCCTATATTAATTGTGGTCCAAATGTCTATCTGTGTATCAAATTTCATTTAAATCGGTTCAGCGGTTTAGGCGTGATGCTGTAACAAAAATCTGCAAACAAACAAACAAACATACACCTCATTTTTATATAATATATGGATTAGCCCCCGACCAAAAAGGGGTGTTATAAGTTCGTAGTGTGTATCTGTGTGTCTGTCTGTTTTCTCGTAGAGTCCCAGACTAGTGGAAAGATTTTGGTTTAAACTATTTTTTTCTGAAAGCTGTCTTGATCGAGAGTGTTCTTAGGTATGTATGTTTGAAGAAAATCGGTCCAGCCGTTTAGAAGTTATTACCTCTTTGCTGGCTGTATCCTCTTGAATCTATGTGTATCGGCACCATAGCTCTCAAACTAAATCGATTTTTTGTTTGAAAGGTAACTTGATCCAAAATCTTCTAACCTATATTTGAAAAAAAATCGCTCCAGCCGTTTTGAAGTTATCGTCCATTTTCTTCGGGGGTTTTTTAACATTTTTAAATAACTGCCTGTCCCACAATAACGACAAGTCAATTTAGTTCTCATAATTATATTGAAAACAATAATAAAAATTTTAATTTGTTTTTGTTTTCAATATATACACTGTTGGACAAAATAGAATGCAAAAATGCCTTTTTTAAAAGCCATCAGAGTAAAAAATACTCAAACTCAATTTAATATTAAAAAATTAACTGAATTCATTTAATAAGCATACATTGCTACATAAAAAACAATTATACTTATATATTAAAGTTAAACTTTTTCTATAAATTAACAGAACTTAAAATGCTTCTTGCTTATGGCTGGACAAAATAGAGTGTAAAAATAAAATATTGCACGCTAATCATAGATATATTAATTTATAATGTAATATTCAGTACTTCGTATTTCCACCTTTATTAATTATGACCTCTCGAAGTCTTCTATGTATACTTGAAATTTAATTTTTGAAAAGTTGTACAGGAATCTCTCTCCATTCGGGTTCCATTTTTTCCAAAAATGTTTGAAGCTTCGTGCGAGAATCCATCGGAAGTTTTTCGTCTAGTATGGTCCAAAGGTGCTCAATTGGGTTCAGATCGGTGCCCTGAGCAGGCCATTTTAGTATTTCCATGTTGTTTTCTTAAAAATAGCTCTTTGCGACCTTGCTCGTGTGCTTGGGATCGATATCTTGTTGGAAGATAAAGTCACCCAAGCACATTTCCATAGCACTACTGTTTAGATTTTCTTGCAATATATTAACATAGTGCTCACTAGTCATTTTTGTGTCGATTTTGACAAGCCAACCCACCCCCGAGGAGGAGAAGCACGCCACACCATGACACAATTTCTTTAATGTTATATCAAGCGGGCAGCCAACTTACTGGCCAACAGATCGCCGAAAAATTCCTGATGTTACTGATTTTGGAGTGGTAAAGGGTGTGCCCAGCGAAACGATCCAAGTTGAAGCATCTTTAGATTTGTCTTCAGATCACTCAACAACTATTGTCACTATATATTCACATACAACTTCCTCACCCAGTTGTGATTTAACAATGAAAACCCAACGTATAAATTGGTTGAAATACAAAAAATATTTAAGTGCCCACTGCTCAGAAAATATTTCATTAAAAACGCCTGTGACATAGATGACTCTGTTAGAATGTTTGAGGCAAATATTAAGCAAGCTACTCTAAATGCTACTACTACAAATCTTCAGGTGAGATACAATAAAATTTATTCAGCAGAGTACAACGGCTTTTATATGAAAAAAGAAGAGTTCGTAGAGAATGGCAACGCTATAGATCCCCTCAGCTAAAATCTAGACTGAAGGAATGTACTAAACAGCTTAAAACTCTACTAGAATGTAAAAAAACCGCTTCTCTTCAAAAATTTCTGAATCGGCTCGACGCAACACCCCAAACAGACTATTCGGTATGGAGAGCAGCCCGAGGACTCAAAAGACCAGTAAAAGCGAGCTTCGAATGGAGACTGGGCAAGAACTGACGCTGAAAAAGGTACTCTATTTGTAAACCACTTGCAGAAAGTATTTACTCCAAATACGTCTGATACTATAGTTGAGCTGCCACCAGTCCTAGCTTAAATTCTAGGGCTTAAATTCGAAAAAAGCTCCAGGCGCTGATAAAATAAGCAATAATATGCTCTTAGAGCTACCCTATACTGCAAAGAGGATAATTCTATTTATTTTCAACGGTATTTTGCGCCTCAAATGCTATCCCGCAGAATGGAAGGTTTCGCTGATTACCATGATACCTAAGCCAGGCAAAGATCATACGGAGGTGGAATCCTATAGGCCTATAAGTCTATTGTCTAACATTTCAAAACTATTTGAAAAGTATGAGTAAGCTAACATCCATAATGAATGGCATTGGATGCATTCCAGACCACAAATTCGGTTTTAGGAGACAACACAGCACGATTGAACAAACACAAGAAATATTGTTCTGAGCTCTTCATGGATGTTTGTTCTGAGCTCTTCATGGATGTTTCTCAGGTATTTGATAGAGTATGGCACGAAGGTTTAATACATAAACTAAAGCAAAACCTACCCGCAAACACCCTTAAGCGTTTAGAAAGCTACTTAACTGAGCGAAAATTTGTTGTTAAGAAAGGTAGGTTTCTAAGCCCTCCGCAACCGGTTGAAGCCGGAGCTCCTCAAGGCAGCATCCTTGGTCCTGTATTATATCTGATATATGCCTCTGACTTGCCGGTAAGCAGTAACATACACATATCAACATTCGCCGATGATACAGCTTTTCTAAGTGTTCACAAAAGCCATCAAGAAATTTAAAGGTGACAAAATAAAATACTCCGTACGATTACAGCAGCTCCATGGTATGTCAGAAACAAGGGAATTCATAAAGATTTAGATGTGCCGCTGGTTAAGACAGTGTTTTCTAAACACGTGACAAGATACATAACAAACATCATTAACTTTAGAGGCCACACTCGGCTGAGAAGGAGGGACACTCTTGCAATAAATAAATATAACCGGTAAAAAAAATCTTTTAATATGCTGCTAATTGTAAAGCTTAGTTCTAGCATTGCATATAAAAAATGTTTAAAGGACCTTCTTAAGGTATGACAACTGCCTGTATGAAATAACGCCCAACGAAATAAGTCTCAATGAAATAGCTCCCAATGAAATGGGACCTAAAAAAATTAAATAAGTCCAAAAAAATTTTAATGAAATAATTAAAAAAAATTAAATTATTCCCAAACCTCAAATGAAATAAATTCCAACTTTTGGGACTTGTTTCATAATGAAATAACTCCCACACGAAAAAACGAATTAAGTCCCAATGAAATAAAACCCAAAAAACAAAAAAAATATGATATAAGCTAAAAATTTTTTATGGTCTTTTGAGATATAACAAAATTTTTTTCAGAAATTCTTTAGTGAGCGTAGCCGGTTTTCTAAATAGATACCTCAGGACAAATTCCCTAAGCTCGGACGAAAGCCAGAAATGTAGAAAATCTTTAGTAATCCATGCAGGTTTTCTAAATACCTCAGAGGAGAAAATCCTTAAGCGCGGCCAAAGGCCGACAATTCACACAGCTCTTAGTAAGCGAAACCGGACTTAAAAAGTTGTTGTGTGTGAAGTTTCCAGAGTTCAAAATTTTTCATGTATGAGCACTGAAATATAAACATTTTTGATATTTCTCATAAATGAAAATTTTTTTATTTATTTTTCATATCCATAAATGAGCACTGAAATTTTATATTTTTGAAATTTCTTATAAATGAGAAATAAGGAACTTTAAGTTATCTAAATCGCATATTTAACGAAATAAATAGCAATATCGAAAAAAGGACAACACAATTGAAATTTCAAAATTATTGCATTAATTTACTAATTTCGGTAAACTTTTTCGTTCCCTAGAAATGAAAGCTGTTTCTTTAGTTATCTGGGCCATCGAATGCGAATCTGCACTCCATTCTTTTTATCAGCTCTAGTTTTCGATATACATATATCGTTATGTCAAAGTTGAAGGCACTTGCACGAAATATATTAGCATAACTGGAGAAGGAGTAAAAAAAGAAAAATCAAAATTCGATGCCAAGATTATCGTTAAGGCGAGCCTACATTGTTTCTAAATCTGCGCATTAATTTCAGAGATATCGTAAGTTTCATAGAAAAAATTACCACCAAAAAATTTTTCAAACAAAAGTTTATCTCAAAATAAATCTAATTTTCAGTAAATGTTCTTTACTGAGTTAGTGAATTTTTTGTTTGACTTTTATTTAGGACGCAAAAATCAAAAACAAATATCCGTTTTCCCTGTCGTAAAAAACAACCCAGATGACGACATTGCATTGTATACATATGTGGTTACTGCGGTCTATGACATAAAGATAACCTGTTTAAACATGTACAACAACAATAGCTTGATTTATCGTAGGCTTAGCTTACGTACAAGCAAAACCAAAAATAAAAATAAGAGTTGGAAAATTTGGAATATATAATCTGAAGGTGAGATTTCGGCACACCATTTTGATAAAAGGAATAAGATAACTCATATTCTATTTCCTCATAAAATTTGGTTAAATAGCTGATGTTTCATTAATACTACTCAGAAAAAATTATCACCAAAAAATTTTCAAAGGTTTGTCTAAAAATAAATTTAATTTTCAGTAAAATTTCTCTCCATAATCTATGAATTGTTTGTTTGACTTTTACAACCGCGATGACGACATACACACAAATAACAACAACAACAACAACAATGATAGCAAAAGGAATGCGATTGTACCAAGTTTGTTTATTGAAGATTTTTGAGTGAATCAATTCTTTAATGTCGTTGCGCTAATTCTCATTCATTCTTTTAGAGTCTTTAGATTAACATTCAGACTTGAACACATTTAACAAGGTGAAATTTCATAAATGCTTAATGCATGATGATGATGATGATGACCCAGACAAAAATTTTGATTGATATATTAAAAACAAACTATTTTAGTATTTTTAGACTAATTGTTTTATAAATTCAGACAAAAATATTGTTTGATATTTTTCAGAAAATCTAGTAAAACTTTTTGTTTCATTTAGTAAATTCTTTTGTTTACAATTTGTAAATATTTTTAGACAAATTTTTTATAGATTTAAACAATTTGTTCACTGAAAAAGAATACGTTTTTTTCAATGAAATTGTTGAGAAATTATTGTCTATATTTACAAATTTGTTTGTAGGCCCATTTCTAGACAAAATATTTACTATTTCATTATGTTCCTTTGCTGAAAATGAAATTTAGTTTTTTCTGTTTTAAGCTTAAAAATTAAACATTTTATAAAAAAAGTTCTCTCACTGAATTGTGAATAACATCAATAGTTGTGCACCAACTTTAACGAAAAAGTACTCATTTCCTTTGGAATATATTAAGCTACAGGATACTAGCTTAATATATACCATTTCTACACAAAATATTTACTATTTCATTAAATTCCTTTACTGAAAATGAAATTTAGTTTTTTCTGTGTTGAGCTTAAAAAATTAAATATTTTGTAAAAAAAATTCTCTCACTAAATTGTGAATAACATCAATAGTTGTGCACCAACTTTAACGAAAAAGTACTCATTTCCTTTGGAATATATTAAGCTACAGGATACTAGACCAAAAATGGGATCGTTGGTGTATTTTTAATTCTTTATGAATTTTTAACGACAAAAATATTTAAATTTTTAATTTTTAGGCTTGAAATTTTACGATATCTCTGAAAGTAATGGGCAGATTTGGAAAGAAACGCTCGGCTTAAAGATAATTTTGTTGTCGAATTTTGGTTTTTCTTTTTTACTAAGGGTGGGTTTTTAATTAATCTGAGAATAAATTTAATTGAGTGCTGGTTCTGTTTGCCGTTTTTAAGTGGAAGCTTAAACCTCTCAAAATTGCCATACTAAATAATAAAATATGGCATCTCTGATCAGCTAGCTTTACAAATTGCAGAAAATAAAAGATAAAGAAGATAAAATGAAAAAAAACAATAGAAAACTTAAAGGGCAAAATACACCATCAACATGCTTGACAAGCGTGGTAATAGTATGTGTGGAGTTTCGTTAGTATTAGTGACACCGACGACGATTGATGGAAAATCTACTTGGTTTTGATTTTTCGTCAAGCACACGTAATAATTGTTATATGCTGTGAAATAAAAGTATAGAGGCGTTTACAACATAAAAACAGCATTTATATCATATTATTAATATATATATATATATATATATATATATATATATATATATATATATATATATATATATATATATATATATATATATATATATATATATATATATATACATATATTGAAAAAAAGTACAATCGAATGTGTGTGTAGACATACTTATTTTTTACAGCTTAAATAAGGTGACCAGATTTCGAAGAAATAAAAAGATGACTTCAACAAAAATAGTAAAAAAATTATTTGAATTCAATGTCTACATTTTTTACATATTTTACAGCAAAAATTACATTCACATACATACATGTAGGCTAGGTTAGGTTAGGAAGGGTGGTGCTATACCGCATATCCACTCGGAGACCCAATTGGATCCATTGTGATTTCCTTCTATTCGTACCCGTTATGATACATACATGTATGTATGTAAAAAATATAACAAATAGAAAATTTTACTTTAACTTATAAATATGTAAAAGTAGTTAAAAGAAATAACAAAACTCGTTATTCAAAATTTCTTATTGCAGTATGTATATAATATAATTAGAAGGGATATAACGATACGCCGTTTTGCCGATCCGAATATTGAAATTGAATTCAAGTTTAGATTAACAAAACTCATGAAGGACAATTTTTTTATTATACAAAATTCCAGTGTAAGAGATTATTAATATTTAAAATTAATATTAACCCAGTATAAAAAATTGGAAGTAATTTTTAAGGAACTACATTTTCGTTGCTTCCAAAGAATCTATATTAAAAATATGCAGATAATTAGTAGAAAAGCAAGTAAAAATTTGTAATTCCTTTATAATTTTAAAAAATACTCGCCATGCTTTTTAAAAAATCGATTTTTTAAAGAATGTTTATAAACTAATATTCTTCTAAATAACTTAATAGCTTAATTAAACGCTGTTACAAAATGGCATGTTTTTTTACACGTGAAAAACGACTTAGTGGGGCTTGTAGGTCTAGATGAGTAGATCATTTTGCCAGTTATCGATTAAAAAAAACGATTTTTTGGGACTTCACGGACAAGAACAATTTTCACTGTGTTGTTTCTGCGCCGATTTTCAATTTTTAAACAGTGTCGAATAGAGGAGGACTTTCCGTACATATTTAAAAGATTTTGTTTTGACTTATATTTCATGTAAATATCGTCAAAAGAAAAATTTAATTTTTTATTTTATTTCAATTTTTTTTATGTTCAGTATTTTTTTGCAACAATTTGCTTGAAAACCTACCCATTTTTATAATTTCATAAAAGCGTATTTTATAGCGATTACAATAAGTCTTGTGTCTTTTTTTTTTTTTTTGTGGGAATAAGATTTAAAAAACAACGAATTGAATTTGAATTCATGGTAAAATTAACAAAAAAATAAATAATTTTTTTTTACAATATAACAGCGCAATATATTATTAATTTTTAAAATTGATATTGATAAGATTTAAAATATAACGAAATGAATTTAGTTCATGGTAAAATTAACGAAAATATAAATAATTTGTTAAAAAAAAAAAGCTCTGAAAAATTTTTCAAAGTATCGTCGTATCGACAGTAAAATATCGCCGATACCGATGTATCGGGAAATATGAAGTATCACCAAAAATCGGTATCGGTTACTTCCTGATAATTAGCTTATAGTTTTACTTGTACTTTTGAGATTCGTGAACTTTCTTCAAAATAGCATCTTTTGATGCATAGTATTTTGCAAATTCTCTACAGCTTTTATTCGTGTTGACCAGCGTTGCCAGAATGATGATTTTATCATATTTTTGATGATTTTTAAACCAAAATATGATTTGATGATATTATTCCCCAAATGATGATTTTTTTCTCGCAAATTATGATTATTTATACTTTTTATATGTATATCGTCAGAGAAAATGCAAAAAGCCCCATCTTACATTTTAAGAGTTTTATAGGAGAAGGACACAACTTGTTTAAATAAAAAAAAAATATATATATTGACAATTAGTGCACAATTTTACAATATAATTAAAAAAGAACAAGAAATTTATATATTTATTGCGAAATTTTGCACGAATTATCCATATATTTTTCATTTAAAAAAGTTTAAGGGTATGACTAATATGTCAAATAGCTACGTCGGTATATTTCACCCTAACTCGATAACGGATTATTGGATTTGAATAAATAAGCCAGTCATGCATATTAATTTTTTATATTTCCAACTGTTTCGGAGTTCTTCAGAAATTACCGACGAAATGTTTTTTTTGCAAAACTAATTGTTTGTTTTCAAAAACTCTTAAAAGGGATTAAAACTGCAAAAACTTTAAATTGTTATCATTAGTCTGACAGGTAGGATAACTAGAAATAAAATAAGCCTTGAATCATGAAAATCGATGGCAAATGATGATTTTATATGCAATTAAATCAGAATTTCCATACAATAGAAAAAATTAAATTTGTGTGTGTGTATTAGTTCCCTCAACTAATTGTGAATAAAATCGACATTTGCTTTCGATTTTAATGCTTTATAGCTTATATATTCCTAATATACCTACATACCTTCCCTCTTCATTTTTCATGACTTTGTGAAAACGAAAAAAAATTCATTTTGCATGAAAAACGCATTTTTCGCCGCTAATTTCTGAACAACTCCGAAAAAAATTAGATATGAATGACTTAAAGGTAATTTAATTCTGGATTTTTTGGTGCATTATTTATTGAAATTGGATAAACCATTCTCGAGTTAGGGTAAACTATACTGATGTACCAAGTGAAAATCTTAGTCATTAGTATTTGTGCATTAAAGTTTGTATATTCCACATATTTTTATTCAAAAGCTGAAAAATGTTTACCAGTGCATATAGTTGTGCTTTCCGATTTTTTTTTTTGTCGCGGTGAAAGTGATTTTGTCGCATTTTTATATGTTCTTACAGTCATAGCGATATTTTATATACTTCGCTGATTGCTCCCGATTTTCAAACCTTTTGACGAATATTTTACAAGTATCTTTTTAATAATGGTTGCCAAAAAAGTAGTAACTCTCCTATCTAGAAGATGACATGAAGGAAATCGTATAATCTTAAAGAACGCGTTTTTGTTTTAGTTTGCTGTAATAGTCCCATTGTTCAGCTTTGGAATGAAAGTTTGTGATGATTTTTTATATCCAAATATGATTTTTATTTCGCCAAATGACGATTTTCTTCAAAAAGCTTCTGGCAACGCTGGTGTTGACCCTGATTGTTATTATTGCTTCCACACAATCAATCGATATATTAACTTTCTCGTAAAAAAAAGTGCTACCATATATTTTTAAAAGCAAAAGTTCAATAAAAACAAACATTATCATTCTTTTAATATTAAAGATGACAAAAGATGACTGATAATAAAAAAAAGATGACAGAAAGACGACACAAATTTTATAGACTACAGCGAGTTAAAATAGATGACTGTCCTTTAAAAAAGACGACGTATGGTCACCTTAGCTTAAACCACCAACGTTCGCCGCTTAATGCTGACTTTAGACGACATGTATTTTACATCTGACTTGTCAAATTTCCCACTGCAAAAGTGATACATGCCGTGTAAAACATATGAAACATTGTCAGATGACATTTAGAGAAGCAAAGTCAGATGAAAAATTTTCAATTAGAGCGTGTTCTATTTTCATCTGACAATGCATCTGACATCAGCTGTATTAAATTATAAAAAGTGTGGTTTGGCTGAAAAAAACATTAAAAAGCAAAGAGCGCTTTATATATTTACGAAAATTGTGCAAAAACTCAGCTGTTGTGAACACTCAGAGGTTATGTCAGATGTAATTGCACATGTACGTGTGAAAGCAAATATTATAAACCGTCTGTAAATTGACAATTTTGACAAACATGCTAAGTTACATATGTCTCACACACCTAACAAGCCATATGTAAAAAAACATGTCGTCTAAAGTCAGCATAAGCTCGGCAATAAAAATAGTTAATTATTGTCTTAAAAACAGAAAAGAAAGATTAAGGATGACAAAATCTCTAATGTTCACATTAAAAACCCACCCTAAATAGGGCAAACCTTTCTCCAGTTATGCTAATATGTATATGTCGTGCAAGTGTTTTCATTTTTGATATAACGGATTGGATTGCAGATTCGCGTTCTGCGGCCCAAATAACTGAAGAAACAACTTCAAGTTCTGGGGAACGAAAAAGTTTACCGAAATTTGTAAATTTATGGACTTCTTTGTTATTTTAATAGTTATGGGATATTCAATATTTTGCTGTTTAATTTCTTAAATATGCGATTTGGATAAAAGTCGGCAATGCAAAAGCTGTTGGAAACTTCACAGACAAGAAAATACAAGAAAAGTTGTTTGTAAATATGTACTATGTATATTAAGTCATGAGACATAAAATCAGAAAAAGAGCATTTACCTAAACTTTGGTCGACGTGCGATACGCCTTAAGGTGGAGGTACATACCACGCGTTACGCGGCAACGCTTTTCTTACTTTTCGAACTTTTAACGCTTTAAGAATGGCAAGTTACACACCACGCTTTTGATGCTTTTCTGCTTATACAATTTCAAGCCTTTGCCGGCTATATTTTGTCTTGCCTTTAAGTTTTATTTTTCTTTATATATTTAATGCAGTTTTTATACATTTTTTAATAAAAAAATTAATTTCTAATAATTTATTTCCATTAAACAAACATTTTAGCATATGAATCTGGCAGCACTACCTGTTATTTTGTATACGACGCGTGAAAGTTGAAGAATGTTCAACTTTTTGCGAGTTACGCGCGTCGTAAACTTCGCTTTGTATCTTGCCTTATGGAAACACACTATTTCAACTTTTTTGACAGAAGTCTGTAACGCATTAGCGTATTTAACGCATGCTATGTACCTTCACCTTTAATCTCAATTGATTGACCTTCAATTTTTTTAGGTTAGTTTTTTATAAATACCCATCGATGTTGGGTATAAGACTTGAAGAAATCAAAATTTTTATTTGCACGACCACTCTAATGTACATACATAGATTGTTATTTTACTTACCGCATCTGGCATTGTGATTTCTTTTTTTCTCTTTCCTCTTCCAACAGATGGACCTGAGCCGGTTTTAATTGCTCCACTTTTGTTGTTTGCTTCATTTGTTGCTTCTGTGAGTTCATTAATTTCCGCCAAGGCATCATCATCTTGTCTATTTTCCGTTTCACTGTTTTCCGTATTCAACTTTTGTTCTTTAGTTATTTGACAGACTTTCTTAAGTATGAATAAAACATCCTTTATGAGCGCCATTCCTTCAGCACTTTTTATTAAAGAATCATTTTTGGATTTATCTAAAGAGAAATTAATAGAAAAAACTTACATTACTCAAATACATTCTTTAGAATGAAAATAAGAATACTTTTAATAGCGGGGTTCAGTGTTTGATGCAAATGGTCTTGCGAAAGTGCAAATGCAAAATATCGCAGCTTATAAAATTTTGTGTATTTTGTTATTGGATTTTATAAAAAAGATACGATATTTTGCATTTGCACTTTCGCAAGACCATTTGCATCAAATACTGAACTCCATTAATAAGTTTAACATTAAAAATTCAATGCATAAGTCTGTAGGTGTGAGGTAAACTACATCAAGTCAACTTTTTTCTAAATACATTTTTTATACTGTTGGAATCGGTATTTTTCCCCCTCTATCGATAGGTGAAATCCAGTATGTCACATTTTTCAAGGGACAGTAGTTAGAGTTGCCAGATTCTAATAGCACACCAGATTGACATTTGATTTAAATCAGCTTGATTTTCAGAAGAGAACTTGACACACTAATAGGCTTTTTACATCTACCCACATCTTTCGCCAAAATGTTATAATCTTCCCATAAGAATTGTACAGGCCTAAATATGCACATCTTTCAAAGATGTTCCTATCTCATTTTGTTTCGTATTACATCTTTCGATAATTTTAGTGTCATCACTAGCAAAATGACATTAGATTGGAATAAAATTAAAAACATGTGTGTGAGCCAGTGATGTAAAAGTTGATACGATCGTACTTTTTTATACTATTTGACATTAAAAAGTGGTGGCATACAATAACGTCCATGGAAATAATGACCATGGACGTTATTTCCACGTTGCATAGCAAAAAATCTTTACTCAGCGAAGCCACTATTCGACATACTCAGACCAGAAAATTCTTAAGACCGGCCGAAGGCGGGCTAGGAAAAAACATTTTGGTCTGCGAAACGAGTACACCGGATATTCGGCCATGTCACAGAGTTCAATTCCGTTCGGAAACGGAATTCAATCCACCCTAATATGTCAAGCCCTAGCTGGAGCATAGCGCAGCATAGTAGCGCCGCCAACCGTCTGGACACACCTGACAAATTTGCCTATTTTAGTTTTCTTTTTTAGACACCAGCTGGTACAAAAATGGGATAGGTTGAATTCCGTTTCCGGACGGCACTGAACTCTGTGACATGGCCGATTATATTATTTTCGAAATGGAAATAAGCCCTATGTACATTTTTCCTTTTTTATGTGAAAAAATGTCCACGTACATTATTTCCATGAACGTTATGGCATGACAGCTGAAAAATACCATGTTATTCCACTGATTCACTTGACTACTCTCCAAATAATATCACTGCTGCATATAAATTCATTAGCTTATTCCATATATTCTAATTTTTTAATACAATTGAACATTACTGAATGTCTCAAATTCAACATAGCCCGCTCAAATAAGGTAAGAAATTACTAAAGCCAAGATCCTACTATCGGTGCAGTGTACCGATTTTCGTCGGCGCCCGCGATAAATCTATTTGTAAAAACCCCGTATTTATATGAACTATGACTGATGTAACACTTGCGTTTTCAAAACGCACTTTGAGATTTATAAGCCTTATAAGCTAGTTTTGAGGACTACATTCGCCTCTCTCATTCTTATCTACAATAACAGATATAATACTTTATAATAGCATGTAATGCCCAAAAACCTCAACAGTTCAGAAACGTGCGTTTTTAAAATTCCCGTGCGGTGCGACCTCAGCCTTACAAAGAAATAAGGCCGTAATTGCTCTGCGCTAGTAATAAAGCCATTTTATATTATTGCGCAATTATTTGAGAAATGGCGAAAATCGATACGTTGCTACTATAGCAGGATCTTCGCTTAAGTTCTTGAACTTGAGATAAGAAACTGAAAATTTTTATATACTGGTATGTGATGAAAATTGGTCGATTTAAAATCGCGTGATTTTACAAATCTAATAACAGCCAAATAGGTGTTCTGTATATCACACGATATAGTAAAACCAAATTTAAGTTTTTATAAATCGGCGTGATTTGATATCGATCGATTTCCATCACATATCAGATAATTTTATCTTTGCCTTGTATAATAAGTCTTCAAAGTATCACGTAATCGCAAAAATCGGTGTTTTTTTATAAAAGCTATAGAGAATACAATATCCTACAAATTTTTTATACAGTTATATTTTGTAGAATCAACCGTTTTTGAGATAAATGGCAAAGTAGGAAGCTACACCGCATTTGCATACACCTAGGACCACACCCAACCCTCCGGATAAAAATTAAAAGAATATATATGTACATATATATGAGTTCATAATTCCTAGTAATACTAACATATATGTAATTTTTTATCTAACGCTTTGTTTCAGTGTTATGGTGCTCAAAACTTTTTAAATTGATCATACCTATCGTATAATGAAACCTGTGTTCATTACATCAAAGTGCATTAAAATGCGTTTGGTCGAAATTATGTATGAACACATACATAATTTGAGCCGAACGAAATGTATGGTATATTTACTCTTTTCAACAACAATTCTAAAAAACAAAAATTTTGTTACTCTTCGGGTCGAAAAAGTAGTCTAAAACATTTTTTGATACTGAAATGAAAATATAATTTCCCATCCCTGGCGTGAGCCATTTTCATATGTATGTATGTAAATTTATAGACACATAATTCAAAATTAGTGGTACATGAAATAAATACTTATTTAAAACGAGATTTTATTAACTAAAAACATTGCATTAATTATTGTTTTTGTTATGTTAAATCGCAAACAATTAATTTTTGGTTTTTCTTAATAAACTTAAAGTATTAATATATTAAGCACAATATGGCTTTTCATTAAATACGTGAAAATATATATGTATAATGACAGATGGAAGATGAAAGAAGTTGCAAATGTAAACATGTTTTTTTCAAAATTTTCCACGCATTCCTCTAAGATGTGAGTGAGTAAAAAGGCTATAAAATGTGTAAAACAATGCAAAACAGGCCAACAACAAAACATTTTCTGAGGCAGAAGAACGCTTTCTAAACTAAAAGCTAGCTCCTTCTAAAGTGCTCCAAAACTTGATTCTATGACTAAAAGTGGCTTTATTAAGAAAGCAAGCTCATCAGCAGTCTGAATGACGGATAGTTAATGCTCCTAAGCACAAGGCCCGCAAAATAAGATCATGGCTGCTACACAATATGCCACATGGTTTCCCGCAAATATGAACAAAAGAAATCATATTAGAAGAATGGGAAAAAATTCCAGATGGCTACTAAAAAAATTAGTCGCATATATTCCCGACAGACTCTAAATGGTTATGAAAAACAAGAGACTGCACACAAAATATTAATTTAAGGAACATTGTTTTAACTTGTAAACAGTTTTGATACTTGTACACTGAGATATTTTTTCATACAAATTTTCAAGTTATTTCCTTTTAGCTATGTACAATAGAGTGGAGCGTTGGTGTATGAAGAAAAAAAAAGTCATCCAATAAATTTCGAATACCTCTGGAATGTTGCATCTAGCTAAATTATATACAAAAAAATATATTTTTAATTTTTTGCGACATATCTTTTAGCCTTCTACCACCGCTGGAAACTAGAGAAATTATATGAATTTTATTTTATTCATATAGAAAAAAAATTTTAATAATTTTTTTAAGGCTACACATAAAAAACATTTTTGGCCCGAATGATAAAAGTTTAAGATCGAGGAGATCTGATAAAATATAAGAAAGTTATAAGCCATTAAGTGAATAAAGCTGATTTTATTTCCTATACAAAATTATTTTCAATAAAAAAAAATTTTTTAATCCAAACTGATTTAAATTAATTTTGTATGAAAAATAACTAAAAAATAATATAGCTGTTTTCGCTCAAAAGCTATTAGCTTTCTTATTTTTTATCAGAATGTAGCGATTACATCCATCATGTGATCATTACAAAAATATCTTTAAAATACAGCCCGAAAAAAAATTTACTTAGTATATTTTTCATCTTAATGGAACAATTTAAAATGATAGTTTTTGGGAGAAGGTCTAAAAATATAGTTTTTAAACTTTTAATGCCTGTAACTCTATACATTTTTTATACGATCTGCACAATCAGTGTATTGAATGAAAGAATAGAGAGATATCTATGCAACAGTGTGCAATTTATTTCATTCGGATGAGCCGTTCTCGGAATTTTCGCCAATAAACGAAAAAACTATAAAAACCCAAAAAAAAACCTGTTTTTCGCGAATATCGGGAAAACGCGCATTACGAAAAAGAAATGAATATCATTTTCGAGTTCAGCGACCTCAAATTATTTTAGAAAATGTTTTTTTTTTGCAAGATATGACAAAAACCTACAAGTTCGAAAATTTGCTTCATTATTTCATCTTAAGTTTGTCTAAAATCTGACCTTGTATGTATAAAATAGTGGATATTTTGAGTGTAATGAGTTATAACAGCTATAAAGAATATATAATGTTGCATCATATGATGTTTCACAAATTGATCGATTTGATCTAATATTCAAAATCTTGATGCTGCGGTAGAGGGCTAAAAGTAGGTCCCAGTATTTTTTAAATTATTTTTCCCAAGTATTTAAAAATAAAGTGCAACATTTTTTTGCTATTCGAAATTAAAGTTCGCAAAAAAAATCTGACGCTCCACCCTAATGTACAAGCACTATTAAATAAAAAAATTTCATTACAGCTTGACAAATTATATTTGAGCTTCTAGCTTGACAACACCCATAATATCTTGACAATCAAGCTCATTCAAGCCCGTCTGGCAAGCTTAACAGTAGTACTGCTTAAAACTATCTAGGAGGTAAAAAACACCGAGTCCATTTTAAAAAGTAGCGGTAATATTATATGACGTAATTTTATTAAGGATATATTAGATATTAATAAAAATAGTATTAGAGTTATAGAAAATATCTGGGATAAGTCTGTTAAGCGGCTGCTAGACAGATTAATATTTAGCTGCAAGATATGTGCTTATGTCCGCTTGTTTACAAAAAATTATTACACATACATATACACAGAAAAAATTATCACCAAAAAATTTTCAAACAAGAGTTTGTCTAAAAATAAATTTAATTTTCAGTAATGTTCTATCCATAATCTATAAATTGTTTGTTTGACTTTTATTTAGAACGCAAACACCGAAAACAACAATAAGAACTATGTCGTGAAAAACCACCCCGATGACGACATAGACACAAAGAACATTAACAACAATCATAGCAAGAGGAATGCAATTGTACCAAGTTTGTTTACAAAAGATTTTTGAGTGAATCGATTAGTTAATGTCGTTGCGCTAATTCTCATTCATTTTTTAGAGTGTTTAGATAAACATTCAGACTTGAACACATTTAACAAAGTGAAATCTCCTAAATGCTTAATGGATGATGATGATGACACAGACAAAAATTTTGTTTGTATTTTTGTTTGATTAAGTAAATTATTTTGCTTAATAATTGTTAGCATTTTTAGACTAATTGTTTATTAAATTCCGACAGAAATATTGTTTGATATTTTTCAGAAAATCCAGTAAATATTTTTGTGTGATTTAGTAAATTGTTTTGTCTACAATTTGTGAATATTTTTAGACAAATTATTTTATAGATTTAAACAATTTGTTCACTAAAAAAACACGTTTTTTTCAATGAAATTGTTGAGGTATTTTTGTCTATATTTACAAATTCGTTTGTAGGTCCGTTCATAGACAAAATATTTACTATTTCATTGAATTCCTTTACAGAAAATAAAATTTAGCTTTTTCTGTGTACGGAGTGGAATTATTGAAGAATATGAAAATGCTTTTGATTTTCATAACAAACGCACACAAGCACATATATTGAAGCTAAATATTGATCTGTATAGCAGCCGCTTTAATCCTAGAGATAGAACCTTTGCGACTTTAAAAATGTTTTGCGGTCTCCTTTAAAATTTTCAAAATGTGACTTTGTGTAGTTTACCTCCTACCTACAGAATTGTTTTTCGACATGTTTCTCATATTTATTCTTATAACTTCTTAGAAATTCTTTAGAACATGAAATGTAGTTTTTGTTATCCACAATTCACTTAAATAAACATTTAGAGGCCGTTTCAGACTATAATGCAAGTATTAATACTTTTGAGGAAAATGAAACTCTGACATGTTGAGTTGTTATTGCTTTTTTTTTAATTTTCAATCAGCAATTAGATCAGGAATGCATTTTCGTCAAAAGTATTAATACTAGTATTATAGTCTGAAACGACCTTAAGTGATTTTTCCATATTACACACGGACGACTTGAGTAAAAAATTTATATTAAAAGCTCACAGACAAAAGAGGAATGTAAAATCAACATGACACAATTGTGATTGGAAATCATATTAAATTTACAAGAAATAATTTGTCGTTTACGTGTGTTGGTGTTTATTTGCTTTGTTCATTGCTACCCCAACAAACCAAACCGCTATAAAAATAGTTTATAACAAACTTACTACCATAATCCTAAGCTTAGAAAAGTGTTGTGAATATTATTGTGAAAGGTGTATTAACAATTATTTTATAAATATTATATAAAGATTATAAGTCTAATTATAGAATATGTTTACAGGCAAGTAGTTTTCTAATTATATGTTAAGGTTCATTAAGCCGAACGTAACGTTGATGTAGTTGCATGTGCTGATCGTTTCTGTCTGATAGCTTTTCAATGTGACAGAAACGATCAGCACATGCAACTACATCAATGTTACGGTCGGCTAAATGAGCCTTTATGCTTTTTAACATTTAAAAGCAACTCAACAAATTCTTTTAATTCCTCTCAAACACTGTTTTAATTCATATGGAATATTTAAAATATAAATTTATATTCTAATAAAATATAATAATTACTCATTTTAGGATTCCGTATACCAAAAGGATCTGAAACTTTCACATTATATGTAAAAATTTGACCGCTACAACAACAAATATATGACATTTAAAAATTAAAGGGTATTCCAAAGCGAGGAACGAAACATGTAGACACTTATAGGGTATCCCTAAAAGAAACCAGTTCGACAGCTGACAATTTAGGGTTAGTAAAAATTTAGCGTTAAACGATAGAACAACGTGTCTTCATTATTGAACAATATTTCAAAAATAATGAAAGTTTTGCGGCCGCAGTTCGAAAATTACAAAATATGGTCGGAATAGTGTTTTAGCTTCGTCAACTGTGAAGAGATTAATTGAAAAATTCAGGGAGACTGGGTCCGTTGGAGACGCCAAACACACTGGTCGTCCAAATTCAGTCTACCTGAATTTTTCAATTAATCTCTTCACAGTTGACGAAGTTAAAAAAAACACTATTTCGACCATATTTTGTAATTCCGAACTGCGGCCGCCAAACTTTAATTATTTTTGAAAAATTGTTCAATAATGAAGACACGTTGTTCTATCGTTTAATGCTAAATTTTTACTAACCCTAAACTGTCAGCTGTCGAATTGCTTTTTTTGAGGGGTTCCAACACTTTACTCCACAAATGGCGACAGATTCAAATCTTGCGTCAATTTTGGGACACCCTAAGTTAGATTAGGTTAGGAAGGCTAGTGCTATACCGCACATCCACTCGGAGATCCAATTGGATCCATTTTGATTCCCTTCTATTCGTACCCGTTATGATAAACCCCTCCCGTACCTAGAAAATAACCCTGTTATCTGCCATTAAGCCACCTTATTCCCATGATGAAGCCCCTGATATCTTCAAGTTTGCACTTCGCGATAGCACTAATGCTCTCATGATAACGTCTGTCAAACCACCTAAGCCTGTGTCGTTGCAGCCTCGGGCAATGGCAGACAACATGCTCAATGGTTTCTGGTTCCTCCTCATCCTCGCACATCCTACATAAATCTGGAGTGTCAATCTCCCAAATGCTGGTCCTAGCCCTAACCGAGCAATTACCAGTCAATGCGCCTATTAAGACCTCTATCACCTTCCTATTCATATCCAGTAGTAGTTCCGATTTATCTATGCATATATAGACACTTTAAATGTTCATAGTTAGTGTTAATTGCTGTAGTTTCTAGAATAGACTACACCCATTAACACTGATATTTAAAACAATAAAAATTACAGGGTGTTCTATCAGTTAATGTAATTTTTACAGTTTGCTATATCTTGGAGATCGGAAAAGACAAACTCTTGAAATTTTAAAAAACGCTATAGCTTAAAAATTCCAACAATTAAAAAAAATTCAAAACGAAAAATCGCCAAAATGAAAAGGGGGAAAAAGCACCAAATTAAAAAATCGCAAAAACGCAAAAGATCACAAAAACTAAATTTATCATAAAAAACAAAAAATCGCCAAAAATGGAGAAAAATCACTAAAACGAAAAAAGCGCCAAAAAAAAAAAAAGCGCCAAAACTAAAAAAACGTCAAAAAAACGAAAAAATCGCCAAAATGAAAAAACAAATTCGCTAAGACTAAAAAGTAACCAAAAATCGAAAAAAGCGACAAAACAACAAAAATAATAATTTTCAAAAACGAAAAATCGCAAAAAAATCACCAAAATGAAAAAAGCGCTAAACCAAAAAAAAAATCGCCAAAACAACGAACAAAACTTAAAAAAATTAATATGATTATTTCGAACGTATTTGCTTTGTGAATCTAAATTTATTATTAGGCTAAGGTTCGTAACGTTATATTCAGAAAGAATTGGGCATTATTAATATTCCAAGGAACAAGGGAAAAATTAAGTTGATGTTAATTTTTCCCTTGTGGAATATTAATCAAGCCCAAATCTTTCTGAACATAACGTTACGAACCTTAGCCTAATAATCAATTTAGATTAAAAAAATTAAATTGAACAAAAATGCAAAACGAAAAAAATTGTCAAAATGAAAAAAATGGGCAAAAACGAAAATGGATATATGTGTTTGGAACGACTTTCCGTCATTCCACGTCAAATTTGGTTTGCAAACAGCTCGGTTTCAGCTATGTTCAGTGTTCCATTGAATAATAAATCGTTTTTCTGTTGTCCGTTGTTTCTTTTATAATTCGTTTGTATACCGAACTTCCTTCCTTGATCCCTTTGTATTCTGCTCCCTATTTCTCTCTCGCTCAGATCAGTTATTTTATCCCTACGTAGGTAATAATCCGTAATTGTACGTTTCTGGGTAATCCTTTTGTCTTCCCTACAAGAACAGTGACAGTCATTTGATCGATCATATGACTGGTATTGCTGATGGAAATATCCATCATCAGGTAAAACAAAGTTTCTATCATTTTCTTAAAACAATTTGAAAAAACTGATGGAAACTTTTGTGTACGTGTGATTTTGCGTCTTTGTCGAACTTATGAATTCTATCGACTATAGAACATATAGCTGAACTGCTCATTCCACTGCTTTTTACTAATCATTAATGACATAAATTGTAGTCACAGCTGACAAATCAGTCCTGATGAATATATCGGTCAAAGCTGATTAGTCAGTTTTGATGAATACATGGGTCAAAGCTGATTAGTCAGGCTTGATGAAAATAAACATCACAGCTGACTAATCAGTCTTGATGAATATATCGGTCAAAGCTGATTAGCTGATTATTATTTATTTTCTCTGAACAATTCAAATTAGATTATGACGTTATAATTTCAATTTTATTAAAAATTATGCAAAATATTTAATATTTGAAAACAAAAACATAGTAAGGCATTGAAACTCATCATATATTGGTCTCGTATTCCACAGTTTGCTAGTTATAAATAAATTGTCTCTAGACACAACTTTGCTCTCTATTTTTTTCTTCAAAACTTGTCCAATTTCTTGTTGGTTTTTGTACAAATGGGCGCAGCCCACAGTTTTTGATACTTTTTCTGAAATTTTCTTAGCAAATTGACTATCGGACTCATTGTTAGTTTTCTGATGGCTAACGTTTCCCAACAGAATAAAATCACTTATGCCACTCCATGTTCCAAGACCAATGATAGGAATTTCATTGCCATTATTCATAACAATTGCCGGTGATTCACAATGATGATGGAAGTATTCATCGCGTAATAGTATATTTTTGTAAATATTTAATCCTTGATCAATTTTATTAATTCTTTTTTTTAGAATATCTGGAAAAATTTATTAAATGTTTTATTTAATATATGTTTTTTTAATTTTTTTTAATAATGAACTTTTTTATTTTTAACGTCAGGAAATAATACATTAGCTGTCTTTCTCTAACATATGCATTATTTAAATATTAATTTTTAACGTAAACAAATATTTAAATGTCGTCAACGATGATAGATACCTCCATCAACAGTGCCAGTCATATGTACAAATGTATTAGTAAAAAATTGTGTGTGGATTAGTTTCGGTCATACATTTCTTGTAGGGTTGTTCACTTTCTACTACGTTGCCTGGACTATTGTTTTCTTTTGTGTAAAAATATTTTAACGGTTCAAATATTACGTCTGAAGCAGTGTTTATTTGCTCATTTATTATTCTTCCGTCAAATATTTTCTGCTTGTATATTTCCATGTTCTCTAATACGTTCAGTCGCCGTCCTTTATGTTGTGAATGTAATAGTTTTACTGTTTTTCTAATATGTCCTGGTGTACATTTATTGTCGAATATGTGGTTTTCGAAATTCGATTCTGGTGTTATTCCTGGTTCTCTCAGTTTCTTGTTGTAGTCTCTCATGTGCTCGCGTAATCTTGTTTTTATCTTTCTTCCAGTCAGCGTTACCGTTGAAAATTTTCAAAAAGGAGCACAAAAAGGGGATTTTGAAAATAAAAGGGGCACAAAAAGGGGATTTCTGAGAAAAAAGGGGCAACTTTAATAACAAGAAATATATGAAAAAAAAGTTATTTAATTTTTAAAAATAAAGCTTAGCAAACATAAACTGTCGCTCATCTGATTAGATTTAACATTTTAGCAATACTTTTTGGCAGTTCTATCAAAAACTATTACTCAAACTACTAATAAAATTGGACTTATTAATAAATAATATGCACTACGAGAAATCTGTGCAAAAAATTTAACGGAAATATTGTACCATTATCATATAATTGCTGCAAAACAAACTTTGTCCAAGAGCAGTGCCTAATCAGAATAGTTTACAGCGAATTGTTAGTTTTTTTTAAATACATTTTTTATCTTTGTAAGCCGATAAAACAATTTGAAATTTAAATGAGTCGGTGAAAACCTCTATCTGAAGCTGAAAAAGTTAAAATTAAATGTTATGCTAAAGAAGGTCTTACCCATGATCAAATTTGAAAAAAAATTAATTAAATTCAAAATTGTATGAGTAATTTTTGTAAAATAAAACAAATTTTTTTTGTGAGATATCATATTGCCAACAAAAACAATTGTCTATATAACGTACCGTTATATAGACAATGGCCGAAAAGAAAAATTTTCAATTTAATTTTTCTCCTGTTTAGCATATCATAGTCCTTCAAATAAAGATTTGTAAAGCAGTGTTGTGTATTACGCATTCCATTGTCGCCAAACTACATAGCTTTAGTACCAACTTTTTCGCTATTTTCGCTGCTTTCTTTCAGGTGCTGAGTTGTCTCCTTTCATGTTCTTTCCATAGTTAGTCTCATTGACTGCCAGTTTTTGTAAAGTAGAAGGAAAATTTCGTGTGAGAATTTATGTTAAAAACAACAATAATATATTATAAAGAAAGAAAGCAGCGAAAATAGCGAAAAAATTGGTACTAAAGCTATGTAGTTTGGCGACTATGGAATGCGTAATGCACAACACTGCTTTACAAATCTTTATTTGAAGGACTATGATATGCTAAACAGGAGAAAAATTATATAACATTTTTTTTTCGGCCATTGTCTATATAACGGTACGTTTGCGTTTTCGATGTATACTTCGCGTTAAAGCGCTATCAACATTACAAGGCTGGTTTGAAAGGATACAAAATTACGCGTCGAATAGTGGATAATTGACTTTCATCAGATAAAAAATTACTTAGTTATAGAGGGGATCGAATTTTTTTTTTAATATTTATCGCTTTTCACCAAGTGTTGTCTATTCGGAAGCTGTTTTGTACTAGAAATAAAAAAACTTCTAGCTAAATACCTTTACTGAATAGTCTATTCGATTTTAAAAATTTTAAGCAATAATGGACCCAAATCCGATAAAAACTAAAAATGCTAGAAGAAAAAAACGAAAACATTTGAATTTACTAGCAAATCTTTTATTTAATAGTTTTGTTTTTTTTTTAATTTTTACTAAATAGAGCATTTTTTTAGTAAATTTAAAGGTTTGTGTTTTGTTTTTTTATTACACAATTTTTAGTTTTTATCCAATTTCGGTTCATTATGGCTTTTTTTTTATCGAATAGACTAGTAAATAAAGGTTTACAACTATGGATTTTGCTATTATTTGTGGTACAGCGTCGGAGAGACAAGAATTTTTGTTAAATTTGACTACCAATAACTCATTCTTTTTTTTTATCCGATCAAAGCCAATTATCCACTATTCAATGCGTAATTTTGAAGCTTTTCAAATAATATATAGATCTCTTTAATCGAACCAGCTTTTGACTCTGCGAAGTGTACATCTGGAAATGGCCGAAATGAAATTTTTTTTTACTTTCTCGTGTTAAGCATATCTTAATCACCCTAAAAAATGCATTAGAAACTTTATACATTTTGCTTGTAAAGCATTGTAATGTAAAAAAGGTTGATTGTGCAAAAAAAACACCACTTAGTTCACTGCGTAAGGAAAATTGTCTAAAGTATCTCTTGATTTAGTAAAAAGTATCAAAAAAGTGGCAAGAATTACAAAAAGTATCACATTTGGGTGTATTTTGTAAAAGTAGCAAAATAGTACCCAAGCAGTCGAAAAAGTGGCAAATTGCTACTTTAGTAGCACCAACGGTAACGCTGCTTCCAGTTTGTCCGATATACTTAACTGTGTTGGCATGTGCAAGTTAATTTGTACACTCTTTGTTTATCTAAGAAGTCTGTTTCGTTTTTTCTGTTTTGCAGTATTCTACCCAAGTTGTTTCTTATTTTGAATGCTGTGTTAATGTTGTGTTTTCTAGAAAAATTTCCCAGTTTGTATGTTGATTTCCCCATATACGTAAAGATAGCCCAGGTTTTCCTTTCTTGTTCCTGTTCCGTTTCTTACTTGCTTCGATATCCTTTCTAATCTTGTCAACTAGGTCTTTTTTATATCCGTTGTTTTCCGCTATGTTATATATTATTCCTATCTCTTTCATATAGGCCTCACGTATTAGCGGTATTCGTTCAAGTCTCGTTATTAATTGCCTAATTGCTGCGTTCTTATGTTGTTGAGGATGGTTTGATGAATTGTGTATTATTGTGTCTGTAGCAGTTGGTTTTCTGTATATTTCGTATTCAACTCTATTTAAGCTCTTGTTTGCCCTAGTCGTTAGGTCTAGGTAATTTACCCTTTCGTTCTCCTCCGTTTCCATTGTAAATTTTATGTTTTTGTGTTGTTTCTTCAGTAGATCCAGAATTTGCTCCTCCATATTTCCTTCTAGTGCACATATAATATCGTCCACGTATCTTGCATAGAATGTTACCCCAAAATTGGTTTTTAAGTCCTCTACGTATTTCTCTTCTAAATTTTGCATAAATACTTCCATGACTATTGCTGATGTTGGATTTCCCATTCCTAGTCAGTTGGTTTGCCTATATGTATATGCTATTGTTGAGTTTGATGTAATTTTGCTCCAATGTGACTTTTAGCGTGCTTGCGTGTTGCATTGAAAATTCCACGTCTTCTGTTTTATTGAGTAGTGTTTTATGTCGAATGTTTATTGTCTGTTGTTGGGATTGATGGATATAAGTCTTTTATATCAAATGAGACTAGTTTAGTATTTTCCGTTATCTGTATGCTCCCTATCTTGTTAACTAATTCCGTAGTGTTGGCTATTGTTTATTTGTTCTCTAGATCCAAGGTATCTTTCAGTATTGTTTTTAAGTATTTCGATAGTCTGTAGCTCGGAGCAGATTTGTATTTATTATGGGTCTCATTGGCGTGTTTGGATATATGGGTATTTCCACAGGAAAGTCCACTTTCTGTCACGTTCGACCCCAAGCAATTATGTTGATTTTTTTAAAGCAACGCAAGTTTTTTTTACTTCTTCATATATTTGTGTAGGCCGTAAGTAGCTCTACAGTTAGTAAAAGTTTAGGAAAAATTTAACCACATGGTTCTGAAAAACAAGCTTACTTTCTTGGTGTCGAACGTGACAGAAAGTGGACTTTCCTGTGGAAATGCCCATATGTGTATTCGAACGGAACCCTTCGTGTGCGAGTCAAAGTCGCACTTTGCAGAATTCATTTAAATATAAATTTAGGTAGAAACACCACTCAACTTTAAGACACTGTACTCATTAAACAGAACAAAAATTATGACTTTAACAAATAATATGAAATTCATGCGCTCAAAATAACGGCACATCAAACCGTTTGGTTACATTTGCAACATTTTTCGTAACTTTTGAAGGCCCAACGAAAAATGTATAATTTTGTTATATTTGACCAAATTTTCGTAACTTTTGGTATATGGCAAAAAACGAAGTAATATTTTTGAAAAAGTACGTGATTCACTAATTAAGCCAAGAACTGCCCGTTCGGTTTGAAGAACATAACAATCATACACTTCCATACGTCATTAAATGAACTTTGTTGTCATATTTCATACGAAAAAATAGTTAACTATGAAGAAGAAAAAGAAAACTAAAAAGCATTTATTAATTTATTTTTTGAGATATTCTCCCAATTTTATTTAAAATAAAGATTTATTTGTTGAGGGTTAAGCCATGTCTGTATAGATTCATTACAATTATAAATTGTTTGTTGGGTTTTGTATAAGTTTCTAATCCTACTACGCTTATTTTATTCTCTTGTGATTTTCAAAAAAAATATTTGTAAATTCTCAAATGGTTTTTGAAAATCTATTTCAAAAATATGGTTGAAGTCTACTGATGATATGGTAAAGCACTAATAAAATGTATATAGACATTGCTTAACCCTCAACAAATAAATCTAAGTTATGCTTTTGTTTAATAATTGAATTGGTTGTCTTGTTATTCTGGTATGTGGTGGAAATCGATCGATTTCAAATCGAGCGGTTTAAAAAACAAATTCTACTGAAGGATAATTTATTGATGCTTTTTTATTGTTTTCGAGGCTTAGAATATTTTATTCGAGCTAGATTTGTAAAATCGCACGATTTGAAATCGATCGATTTCGATCACATACTAAATAAATAAAAATCACAAAAATTTACTATTTATTCAAGGAAAATATCAAAATGTAACTTTTGACGAAAAACTTAACTTTTTCGAAAGAAAGTCGTAACTTTTTTATTCTTCACGTGGCAACACTGGTGGTGCAGCTTACAAAAAGTATTTATACAGCTTACAAAAAGTTGTATTATTGTTGCAATAGTTTGCAGACCGGCTGCACAAATTTACAAATTCACCCAAGCTTATTATCCAGTTCAGTTACATTTAGCTTAAGGAATGGTTTGTTGGGTACAGTTCACTGTTGTGTGACTTGTTGTTGTTTATTCTTACATGTGTCGGCTATGTAGAAAACAACAAAAAACGAATTACCAGCGGAAATTTACTGCTGCATCATTGTTTCATATTAATTTTAAACGGAAAATTATTAATCTAACCTTAAATCTTTTTGATTTAAAATTTTTCACTGTTATAAATGTTACATTTCATTTAAAATCAACATGACTATAACTTTAATTTCAAATAAGTTTTATGTTTAATTAAATTCATCTTACATACGATGGGTATTTACATATTTATGCCTTAACTCACAAAAAAATTTTCTGACTTATAAAACAAATTTTCATACATGAATTTTTTTTGTGAATTAAGGCATTAGTGTGTAGTTAAAGTAAAGTTTGAAGCTGTTGTGGCTGCAGTGGTTAGCGCGCGGATTATCATGTAGCCAACTACAACACAACGTTTTCTGATGACTATGCTAATAACCATCACGTAAGTAAAATAATTAATAAGTAAGTAAAACATTAAAATCATGTTGTTTCAGCTTGATATAACTATAATTCAACATGATTCTTAGTATATTTTTCAATTCCAAATTCACGTTGTTTCAGCTTGAAATAATTTTGGTTCAGCATGATTCTTCGTGTAGTTCCAATATCAAATTCACGTTGTTCTAACTCGAAATTACATTGATTCAATATGATTTTTCGTATTATTTCAGTATCAACTTCATTTTGATTTAACTGTATGGCAATATTACATCAACATGAAATATATTTAATTCAAAAGGATAAATGTTACTTCAAGATTATTGTAAATCATGTTGAATTAACATGAAAAGCCTATGAAGAAAAATCACTACCGAAAAGTGTTAAATTAACCTGGTTTTCGACGATTTTACGTTAAAATTTTTCTGTGTGCGCCCACTAAGTTTTTACTGATTTTCATAAAATTTTTCTACTGAAGTCGACTGTCTGAATTGTGGAAACCACACTTTAATTTCAAAAATATTAGCTTTTAACTTACCCGCAATAAGTTTTAATTGTCCAAAATATAATATCATGTTAATATCATCCATATCTGCCATGAGATGGCCGTACAATTGTTGGCGAAACTTACGTTGAGATTCTCCTTTTAAAGGAGATTTTATAAAAGCGTCTGAGAAACTATCCAAGCCGTCAAAGTTCTTGAATAAAAATAAAATCAATCTTATTTAGTGTTTTATAAAGATTATCATTGTAAAAGCATCTACCTTATATTCATTTAACACAAAAGGACATTCTATTAAACACTTTTGAAATAGAACAGGATTTTTTTTAGCTAAAAATTCGGCAAAAAAATCTCCAGCCCTGCTTGCTAAGTCCGCACTTTCATCCAATAATGCAGCTAATAAGGCCAAAAGGATTGAGCCTCTTAGCTTCAACTGATCTTGCAGTACCAATTTTTCAAAACATTTAAAAGTTTCCATTCGATTTACTTCATACGGTGACTTAAGCTTACGCAAAACTCTATCCACTATACGTTCAACAATTTGAGTATGTTTTTTACACAAATCCGTTAAAGCCACAATGATAGTATTTACAATTGGTGGGCGATCGTAGTTATTTAAAATGTTAGCATACAAAGAACATGTTGTTGATGCAACACAACCATCTCTCAGTGCTAATCGGCCGGCGATTACAATCATGGAATTAAAAAGACGTTCATTTTCCAAATGCATATCATTTTCTCTTATCTTGCTACATTCATTCATGTATTTATGTATAAAAGATATTATAGTTTGATGCGGCCTGAGGCGCGTTTGTAAATTTACTTCCGAATAGGCGTATAAGTGAGACATAAAAATATTACGATTCTCGGGAAAATCGGCAATTCCTGTCAAAATTTCAATTTCTATATGTTGATGTAATTCGATAACCCAATTAATTGCATATCCCTGATCATGGGCAATACTAGTTTTTGTTTTCCCGTTGTTTTGTGAACGATTATCAATGAGCAATAAGAAATCAAAGGCTTTGCCAATAATAATAGGTAGCATTTTTCCTTCTTTAATCTGCTTAAGTAAATGAGTAAAGGCATGATTAAGAGCAGTATGCGAAAAATCGTTAATACAATTGGCTAATACTTCCAAAGCTATAAGCATATTTTGCTCTTTGTTCCACTAAAGTAATTAAAATTAAATTATATTTTATTATTGATATTTCTTTGCAAAACTTACAGATTCTAATGATATAAAGTGATGAATTAAAGCATCAGGTTGTCTGCTTTTTACTTTGTCACATATAAAATTAAGTACTATCCAGGCTTCTGTGGAATTTGAGGTGAGTAAATGTGATTCAATAATACTTATGATTTGAGGACCAAAAAAGTTAACGAAAAAACATTTCACAACTTTAAGCGTTTATCATCATATTTAATTAATTTTCGTAACATACCTTATCATACGTTGCTGCAGAGCTAAGTGAAAGCAGTTTTGTAGGTAGAATCGTGATTGGGTAGAAAGTAAGGTTCTTATTATCACCCAAGGCATAAAATGCTCAGCTTTATTAGTTTGCTCAATACTTTTCATATTCATTAAGACTCTAGAACGAAAGCACTGCAAAAAAACATAAAATGACAAATTTAAGGTTAGGAAGTAAATAGGCTGTCAAATGATGAAATGTCAAGAATTGAGCTGTCATCCTTTGGCATTTATTTAGTGAAAACTTGGGAAATTGTAACCATGGAACGCTACACTCTTGAACAATGGTGAATATTTTACTATATCATTTTGAATGTGCCTGATACATCAAATGGCCAATGTTCGCAACAATTGCATATTACCAGATGCACTTTGGGCAACATTTTGCATAAAGATCTTCACCTTCGCGTTTATAAAGAACTAAAGGAGCCTGATTAGGAGGAAAAGCTGATCGAATTTGAAGAAGTGATACAGTAAAATTTTTACCATTTTGATAGTGAATTTTCATAATTATTTCATAATTTCGTTGCACAATATTGTAGCATTTCACGGTTAAAATTTCCCAAGTTTTCTCTAAATAAATGCCAAAGGATAACAGCTCAACTCCTGACATTTCATTATTTGACAGCCTATTTACTTCCTAACCTCAAATTTGCCCACCCTTTATAACTTAATCGAAATTTTATTGATTTTATTTTATAACATTACCTCTATGGCAACTTCAATATTTTTCGGATCACCATCATGTAGCATAGGTGTAATAACTTTACACCAAATCCATATAACTGCATAACAATTCGGATATGATTCTAAAATAGAATCGACAGAGTGCAAAGTTTGTTTACGCACTAAAGCGGTGGGTTCTTCTACGAAGCGAGAGGTTTCCTAATCAATTAAAAAAGTTTAAAACAGCTTTAGAAAATTAAAAAGCGTATGACGATGGTCATACATACGTTGACAACTCGTAACTGATTTTTTAAACGCAAAAAAAACGTCATAAAAATTGTGTGAAAAAAATTTCCTATCCTCAAAATTAAAAAAAAAACTGAAATTAGTTAAGAGTATTACTAAATAATTTTTTGTTATTTTATTTCGCTACTAGTAACGTTTTCAGCCTTTTTTATAATTTTATTTATTTATTACTCATTTATAATGCAATTTCTTCAACTGAAAAGTTGTAAAAATCAATTATGTATTGTCAACGTATGACCATCGATGGGTATATTTGACTTTTTCGATTCTTATGTAACTTTTATTTTAGGGTATAATTATACTTCACCGTTAATCCAAATTCATATACAGTAGAATCGCGATAATTCGTACTCCGATAAATCGTAAATGGCGATAATTCATAAAAAATTAAGTAAAGTGCGGCTTTGGCTCGCACACGAAGGGTTCCGTACGAATACACATATGTATTTATATCCCTTTTTGTTTTTGCCCCGTTTGTCATTTTGGCAGTTTTTTCGTTGTGCTTTCTTGTTTAATTTTAATTTTTTATTTTTTAAGTATTTTTTGTTGTTTTTCGGGTTTGTTTTGGCGCTTTTCGTGATTTTTTTTAAAATTTTTTTCTGGCGATTTTTCGTTTTTTGCAATTTTTTTTGTTTTTTGTCGATTTGTTTAGTTTTGGCGATTTTTTGGTTATGGCATTTATTTAACGTTTTCACTTTCTAACGATATTTTTAGTTTTAGCGATTTATTTTAGTTGTGGCGATTTTTTCAGTTTTGGCGCTTTTTTCGTTTTTGAGGATTTTTTCGGTTTTTTGTGGTTTTTTAATTTTAGAGATTTTTTGTTTTGATACTTGTTTCGTTTTGGCGATTTTTTGGTTTTTGGCGTTTTTTTAGTTTTGGCGCATTTTTTGGTTTTTGCGTTTTTTTTCGTTTTTGTGATTTTTTTCTTTTTTTTTTTGGCGATTTTTCATTTTTTGATGATTTATGTATTTAGTTTTAGCGATTTTTCGTTTTGAAGACTTTTTCGATTTTTGACGTTTTTTTAGTTTTTTTTTGGCGATCTTTTTAATTTTGGTGATATATTGCGTTTTAGAGATTTTGTTAATTTTGGCGCTTTTTTCCTTTAAGCGCTTTTTTCATTTTAGCGTTTTTTTCGTTTTGAAATTTTTTTTAATTTTGGATTTTTTTAGTTTTAGCGTGTTTTAAAATTTTAAGATTTTACATCTTACGGTTTCTAAGATACAGCATATTGTCTCAACTACATAGTCAAAATTACAATAACTAATAGAATACCCTTTAATTTTTATTGTTTTAAATATCGGTGTTAATTGGTGTAGTCTATTATACAGACTACACCAATTAGCACTTACTTTGAAAATTTAAAGTGTCTATATATAAGTGTCTGTGTATTACATTAGTATTTCAACATGTTGCGTTGCTCGCTTTAGAACACCCTTTAATTTTTAACTGTCATATATTTGTTGTTGTAGCAGCCAAAGTTTTACATATTCTGTGAAAATTTCAGGTCCGTAGCTCTTACGGTTCCCGAGAAAACAGCCTGTGACAGACACACGGACGGACAGCGTAGCGAAAACAATAGGGTTCCTTTACACTTTTGGTGTATCGGAACCATAAAAATGGCGATCCCTTAAAAAAATCGCGTTAATTCGTAAAAATTCCATACATTTCAGTCCCCTCGGTAATTCGTATTTTTTCTAATAAGAGAAAGGTTGCGCACTGAATCTTACTATGATGGTAAGACCTGCACTTGCTTACGTATCGATTGTCTGATGGCCGAAGGCTTCTCAGAAGACAGTCAAGCGGAAGACATATAGGGTTCAAAGGATAGCTTGTGTGGGTATATGTGGAGCTATACGCACCACGCCGACGCAAACAATGGAAGCAGTGCTGGGACTGCCGTTGTTGGATTTATTTATACAGAAAACGGTGGCAATGTCAGCACTGCGTATGGAAGGTGATGCCCCTTGGCATCACTTTGGATCCAAAATGGGGCATAGGAGTAACCTGAACCTTATAATGAACGCATGAATAAAAGGATAGTCGAAAGACTGCATCAAACACTAATTGCGGATGGAAACATACACAATGAGTGTGTGGAGAGTGACATCAGCATTTTTACTGATGAATCTCTAAAAGACGGAAGAGAAGGAGCAGGTGTTCACTCAAGTAAGTTAGGCCTTTCCTGTGTCTTGCGTATAGGGAAGTACGTGTCCGTTTATCATGCAGAGATGTTCGGATGTGAATGTGTTTCAAAACTCAATAGTCTTCTGTTAATAACGTAACACTGATGTGGGACACATCGGTATAAAAAGGCAGCATATATACTCGCAAAAAAGGGATCTGCTGCGAGCTGTGTGTGATTCTAAACTTGGAATGGTGGCGGGAGACTACAACATGTAGTCTCAACAACACTCCAGGAAGGTGCTTGGTGAAGTCAAAGTATACTGAATCCGGAAAGACTTGACCAAAAAAGTTCAGCGGCGAACGCAGCGAGATAGCCCTGGAGTTCAGACCAAGTATGAACATCAGAAGCTGCCAAGGTCTGTGCCTTCATGGCAAGAATTTCTTCTTCGGGAGCTGACTAAACCAAGTGCAGAAACCACCCAAGTGGCAATAGTGGAAAAACCATCTGCAAACAAGTTTTCGGGTTCCCGACCTCCACCTACTCCCGCCAGCAAAGGGCTTCAAGGAAGTTTTAGAGTTCCCGAGCAGTATCTTCTTACATATTCCGCTAACGTTAACAAAGGAGCTGCGAACCAGTTTGGAGTTCTCAAGCCGCGGTTCCATCGTCGCCAGACAGCCAAACTACCCGAGCGCACATCTATCCTCTAAACGAACAGAAATAGTTTTGGCTAGACAAGCTAAGCCTCCAGCTGACTAGCTGCAGAACGAGTTTCGTTAAATAGGACAAAGGCAAGTTTCGCTGAGCTGCAATCATCCCTCCATCGTCTAAGGGCGGATCTAAACGGTAAAAGTCCGAGCAGCATGATCAAGTGCTGAATCAGCATCTCGCAAAGAAAATGACATGGCACCACGGATCGTTTGGCAGATGAGATAGTGAAGTGCCGAAATGCCAACTCGGTATGGCTATCATCAACCGGTGTAACACGGATTGCGCTATACATCAAGATAAGTTGGCTATAGCGTGGAAGATGATGGGAGTCGTATTCTTCAGGACAACCCAGTACAGTACCGTCAATGTGAAGGTGTCAGGCTTAATGCCTAAAAACAATTTTTTGGGATGTCTTCAGAAAAGGGAAATTAAAAAAATTAATATTATTTTCGTAATCAGCGGACAATTTTTAACAGCTATTTATTGCGAAATAATTGATCACAAAGTTTTGTGACGCACGCTACAAAAAGTAGAAGTACCTTTGAAAGTTGAAGTGGGTTTTTTGTAATTTTTAGCGAATTTTGCATAATAAAGAACACAAAATCTAATTCATAAAAGAAAGAGGAATATAAGAGAATTCTAAAATAACTTAGTTTGTTATCAAAAGCCGTGAACCCTTTGTGACGCACGCTACATTTTTTCTTAATAGCTATAACTTTTTAATTGTACAATTCACAACAAAAAAGTGTTTAGAGGAGTTGTATCTAATATTATTATCTAAAAGAAAGCTTTTAACAAAATGTTCATAGTCCTTATAGTTTACGAGATTATCTAAAAAAAATAGTCACTCCTTTACTTTCAAGATAGGGAGCGATCCGGACCACCTCCGAGCTCGAAAATTCAAACTTAATCTTACGATCACTAATGGATGCCAATCGGGACTGGTTTTTGAAAATCTCGGTTTTCGGCATTTTGAAATAGAGTCCCGAAATCCCGAACCTAGTCCCGGCATTTTCGGGAATTCTTAATGCCGAAAAATATAATTAAGAAATTAATGTATTTTAATTGAAAACTGTAATTTTTATTTGAAAACTCGGTTTTTTACTTTTTAATTTAACAATTCGTTTAATTTTGATGTTTCTGAAACAAGTTTTTCATCTGACACATAATGTTGCTTAAAAGTGTGTCACATTTTGTAATTAATTACAAAGCAGAACAAAGGTACTGTTGTTTAAATAAAAATAGCTGATCCTAATGTATTTTTATCTACTGATTACGATGGCGTCATTGGTTTTTCCCCAGCAGTTCTAGTTTCATAGAAATAGTGCAAGGATGTTAAAAATCGTGTGTTTAAAACTTTTTTTATTTAAATTTTTTGAAATTAAAATATTTTTGCTATTTTAATTTCAAAAAATTTAAATTAAAAAAAGCTTTATTATTTTTCTAGCACCTCTAGTTTCAGAGAATATCGTGCATTGTAGAAAAATATACTTTACATTTTTCTTTTCTCACGTCATCTAAACTTCTTCAATGTTTCATTCAATAACACTTATTTATTCTACGTTCATTTGCGGAACCTTCGTTGACGTTTTTCTTTTCTCACGCCATCTAAACTTCTTCAATGTTTCATTCAATAACACTTATTTATTCTACGTTCATTTGCGGAACCTTCGTTGACGTTTAAATTTTTGTGACACAGTTTGTAATTGACGAACGGTGCATTTTTTGCCTCCGGTCCGAAATTTTACCCTTGTTTTTTGCTATTCATATTTAATTTTTGTTTTAATTTATATTTTAATGCTCTATTTTGAACTTTTTTCGACTTAACATTCTTTAACGTGACATTTCAAACAATATTTTATTTAAAAGCTGACATTAACAAATTTATTATTTGTGAAAAAACGGGATTCGGAAATCCAAAAAACCTCGGGATTCAACATTTAGAAATCCCTGGATTAGGGATTTGTAGAATACCGAAAATCCCGGAATTTTCGGGATCGGGATTCTCCGTTTGGCATCTCTCACAAGTTCCATATAGTGATACTGACAGTGAGGTAGATAATTCTAATGATGATATTGAAGAAGAAAGGCGCGTTTCAAAAAGAGGTTATGGGAAGACAAACATGAAAGGCTTGTCGTCAATATGTATTCGAAATTTTCAAGAACATCCCTGTTAGCATTTTATGAAATTAATGATCATATTCGAGTCATTTTCGACTCCTCTGCGCGATCAAAAATAAAAATATGCGCTCGTTTTCGAGTCGAATATGACTGTTCTTTCGGGAAAACATAGCCGCGGCTCGTCTGAGAGAGTCTCTTATGACTAGCTTTTCTGATCAATTACGACTCATTTCCGACTCATTTTTGAGTAAAAAAAACACAGTCACATTTCGATCATCTGCATGATCAATTCATGATTGCGCACAAGTCGCTTTTAACGCATTTGCGGGAGTTATTTTCGATTACTCACTTTTTGATCATCTAGGGAGTCATAAGACTCAGTTTGGTGATTTTTGCTAAAACAATCTTCCAAATGCTAAGTGGGATATGATTTTTTTATAATTTGAGTGTTTTTGAAAACGGGGCGAGAAAGATTGCGAACGTGGTTGCAATGAAATTTGCAAAAATTTTCCTTCCTCACTTAAACAGTCCTACAACATTTAATACAATGACACACTAATCCACATCAGAAAAATTCCTGCGAGTGCCCTGATCAGCCATAATTGACTTTGTATGCAACGCGCTAACTACTTCAGCTAACGGCACCACCAATTTAAAGTTAAATGAGTTTCACTTGACCTGAACTTATCTTTTAACTTAAGTATATAGGTAAGAATTAAATTATGGAAAAATCTCCATAACTTTAATAAATATAGAATGATTTCTGCACAAAGGTATGGGCCTATTCGGAAATGCATCACTGCGCTGCATCAGTGATTTAAATGTTTTATGCTTATCAGGGAAGTAGATGTGGAACACAAAATTGTTAAATACTCAATAAATCAATAGTCACACAATAAAAAAATCATAATTAGATCTTTGTCGGCATTAAAAAAGTTTGCTTTTCTGATGCAGCGCAGTGCAGTGTTGCATTTCCGAATAGGGCCTATGTTGTATTCAGGTGAAAAAAATCGAAGAAGTATTTTTTTTATTACTATGCATAATATTCATGTTAAATTTAAATGAAATTTAATACATAGATTAACTTTGTGTTAGCTACTTTTTTTTATTTTAAATTTTAAGTTTGCTGTAATCAGGCTTGGGGGGTAATGATTACATTTTGTAATTAATTACATGCTCAAATACACATTACATGTAATTTGTAATTGGTACACTACAATTACAATTACTTGTAATGTGTAATTGTCTGAAGAGCAATTAAAATTACATGTAATTGTAATTGAGGCATGAACAATTGCAATTACATGTAATGGGTAGTTGATATATAGCAATTACAAATTGTTTTAATCGTAATTGAAGATTACTAACTACAATTACATGTATTTGGGCAAAAGTAATAGTAATTGCTCAAAAAGGGGTAATAATTACTTTAACAATAAAAATCACTATAAATGTATTTTATTACAAATAAAATCTATTATTTATTTATTTTTAATATCTCTAAAATTAACTGGAAATATCTAGAGCTCTAAAAGAGGATAAAAAGTAGAAAAATTACTTACATCGCAAAAATGAAAAATTTTTAAACAGCCCCCTAAATTCATTAAACATCGTTCAATACACACTTGTCGCGAAAATCGCGAAAATTCGCGAAAATTTTCAAAATGGCAAATGACCCTAAAATTGCTTTAAAATAGCTAGTATTATACGGAATGCAAGAAACTCCGCAAAAATTACGCAAATGACGAAAATTCGCAAGAACTTGCTAACATCGAAGAAACACTAAAGTTTTATATGAACTAAAAATCGGTAAAACTGTAAAAAATCCAACTGGTAAAAAATCACTATTATCGCGAAAATATCGAAAAATCGCGAAAAATTAAAAAATTGCAAACAGGCTCTAAATGGATTAAAAATAGCTAAAATTGTATGGAATGCAAAAAACTATGAAAAATCGCGAAAATTACGATGATTCTCAAAAACTTGTTAACATTAAAAACATAGAAAAGTCTTATACTGATTAAAAATCGATAAAACTGTAATAAAGTCAAGAACCGGCTAAAAAATCACTTATCGCGAAAATAGCGGATATGTGCGAAAAATTGCAAAACTGCAAACAAGCCTTAAAATTGCTTAAAAATAGCTAAAATTGTAATCTAAAAAAAAATCGCGAAAATGACGAAAATTCGCAATATTTGCGATAAAAGTTTTTTTTTCAGTTTTTGGTTTTTTAAGTTTTACCAATTTTTTAATCAATATCAGACATTGATATATTTTTAATCTTACCAAGGTTTTGCGAATTTTCTTCATTTTCGCGATTTTTTCCGAGCTTTTTGCATTCCTTACAATTTTAGCTATTTTTAAGCAATTTTAAGGCTTGTTTGCAATTTAGCTGTTTTTCGCGAATTTTTTTTAGCCAGTTCTTGTATTTATAACAGTTTTACCGATTTTTAATCACTCTCAGACTTTTCTATGTTTTTAATGTTAAGTTTTTGCGAATTTTCATCATTTTCGCGATTTTTTCTGAGATTTTTGCATTCCTTACTATTTTTACGGCTTGTTTGCAATTCGGAAATTTTTCGCGTATTTTGAGAGTAAAAGTGATGTTTCGCCATTTTTTTGCTGCTCGTCAAGCTTGTGAGTATAAACAAATTTAAGGGATTGATTCTTATTCTCACAATCTGCAGAAATTTTTCGTCATTTTGGCTATATAAGTCTTTCAATATTTTTAAAATATAATTGAGTATATTGTCATTAAATTAAATTTTCCTTGTAATTGTAATTGCAATCATGCCAACACAAATTACTTGTAATTTCAATTGGTATGATTGCATTAACAATTACAAGTAATTTGTAATAGGCTTCCTACAATTACAATTATTTATAGTTGTAACTGGTGCTACAGCAATTACAATCAAAAGTAATTGTATTTGGTACTAGTCCAATTACAATTACAAGTAATTTGTAATTCCACCAAGGCAATTACAAATTACTTGTATGTAATTGAAGTGAAAATGTAATCATTACTCCCCAAGACTGACTGTAATGTAATAACGTTTTTTTGTTGTTGCGGGTTAAGCATGTCTATATGCATGCATTTCATTGGTGATTTAAACTTTTTTTAAATAAAATTTGGAGAATATCTCAAGTAATAAATTTAATAAATGCGTAATGTAATAACTTTAGGTTAATTGCTTATTGTTAAAAAAAAAAGTAAAACCAGTCTCTGATCTGCATAAGGCCATTTGTGCTTTAACTAAATTTTCATTAAAAAATTTCGAAGAAATTAGAAAAAACTTTAAAAAAATCTCCCGTAAAATTAGATTTCTGTAGGTTGCGTTATTTTCGATGCCACATTTTAGCGTAACCTGTGCAAAATGTGACCGACATAAATAACGTAACTAACAAAAAAACATATCTATTACCCCGTTTATACTTCATTTTCTCATATCACGTTCATAAGAAACCCAAGTATAAACACATTTTTGAATTGTATTGAAAATTTTAAGTGTGTCATGTAAAACCATATTTTCAATGCGAATAAAGAACTGAGAACCGTATTAAGTCTAAGTATAAACAGTGTCTATAACTTGCATAAGGTCATTCATTAGTAGGCTACATTTAAATTTTTATTGAAAAATTCTAAACACATTAAAAAAATAAAAACAAAACATTCTCCTTTAAAATTAGATTTTTGCGGTTTACGTTATTTTGGCGGTTAGGGTTCAATATATCAAGTGTCTGTATATTATATTAGGATTTCAACATGTTTCGTTGCTCGCTTTACAACACCTTTTAATTTTTAACTTTCATAAACTTTTACCCCCATATTTAATAATAAATAAAATTAAGAAAATTTCATATGAAAAATTTTAAATAAAACAAATTTCAAACTCATTTTAAATTTTATGAATATGGTGGTAAGTGTATTTGTTGTTGTAGCGGCCATAGTTACACATAAGTTTCAGGTCCGCACCTATTAACGTTCTTGAAATAGAACCCTGTAACAGACAGACGGACACCGTAGCGAAAACAATAGGGTTCCTTTGTTGTTCAGTGTATGTAATTTTAATTAACAAACTCAAGTCTGAATTAATAATTTTCAATTAAAATTATTATATTATAATAATGAAATAAAGATATTTAGAAATATGTTTGAATTGATTTTGTTAAAATTTTATACAATTAAAAAACTTCTCAGGAGTATTTATACCCTGTTTATCGATGTCGAAAGAAATTTGTCTATCTTACAATTTCATTTAAAACAAAACCAAATTTCTAAATTTTGTTTTTGTTTTAAATGAAATTGTAAGAAAGTAAAATTTCCTTCGACATCGATAAACAAGCAGTTAAAACACAAATAGTTTATCACTACTCGGAAGTATTTGAAAAATGTTAGACTTTCTTACCTCTACAAAATTTGTATTAAATATAATTAATGGATTTAATTTAACCAATTGTTCCATAAACATTATACCAGTTCTTCTAATGTACGATAAAGGGCTTTGATATATTTGTGAATAGATGTTTGACGGTAGATTAAGAATTGATAATTCTATTATACCATGACCTTGAAATGTATATTCTGCTTTTTGACTATCTGGTTTCTCAAAACGTATTTCATTTTTTCTAACTCTTGGTTCTTCTGGTAATTTTACATTTATATCACGAAATTGAGTGTATTTTAAACATTCAATAAAAATTTTGCGAGTGTTTGGTGAGCCTTTAGTTAAGGCCATATGTAGAGCTTGTACCGATTTTAATTTTATATTGTTATTCTGATCTCTTAAACTATTGATAAGCTCTTTGATTAAGATTATTTCACGTGGTATATCCGATACTTCATGGCGAAACATTTTCCAATCAACTTGTGATTCCAGCTGAAGAATTTTTGATATTAAATCTATGGCACGAGATCTTATCATCACTTCATCGGCATATATAGCATCGCATAGAAATTCCACACAAGATTCGTTACATTTTGTGAATAGAGCAGCATCGTATTTGGCAGCATACTCTAAAGCCTTTTGAGTCTGTTCAGTTTTCCAAGTTCTAGGCGGATTTGTAACAATACACTCAATGTAAAATTTTAAAACTTTTACCAATAAACGTGGATATTTCGATATCGACTTCATAAACCAATCCGATATATGTTCACAATCAGAACTCATATTGCTTTGATTGTTTGCTTTTGGTTTAGATGGATACGTGTGCAGGAAAACGGTCATATTCATAAGTTTTATAAGAGTCTGCTCGGGATCGCCGTTGTGTGCGTTGATCATTTCTTCGTATATTTCAAAACATTTTAAGTGTAAATTGGCAGCATCTGTAAAAATAGATTAAGGGGTGAAATATTGAAATCAAGTGCATATCATTAAATGAAATGAAAAACCATGCAAGTGGCAAAAATTTCAAAATATTTTATTTATTAATTATTGCATGGTATGTACTTTAGGGTAACCCTTAATATTAAAAAGTTCGATTTCTCCCAGTCTTGCTAACCCCAGTTTCGTGAATATTGATTAAAAAATTATCCTGCCAAATTTTCAGATCAATGTGGGGGGTAAGACGAGCCGTGCCGTGCCTGCTCAAATTTAGGAAAAACCATAAAATTTAATTTTCTTGTCTCATAAATTCAAAAATATTAATTTCACAAAGAAAAAATGTGTAACAAGAAAATGTAAGGAAACCCTAATGTACATATATTATTTAGATCGAAATCTGCTATATATGTAAGTATAAAGCATGGCGACATTATGAATAAAAGAAGAAACAAATAAGGCGACTTTAAAATATACCAGACTTCAATTACATTTATTTCAACTATAATTACATGTAAAAGTAATTGAAAAATGTCAATTACAATTACAAAATATAATTGTAATTGAAAACTTTCAAATAGAATTACATGTAATTGTAGTTGGAAAGATTTCAATTACAAATTACATCTGATTGTAATCGTCTTTTTGCAATTACAATTACATGTAATTGTAATTAGGCATATAGTGATTACTTTTAGTTGACGAAATTCAATAACATTTTTGTGAAAAGAAGTTTTTTTAAACTAACTTTTTAAATGTTTAGTAGACCAAAAAGTATTAACATATGTATGTATGTGTACAATATATATATACATAATAGAAATGACAGTCGAGAACGTGATTTCGGTGAATCATGCATGGCACACGTAAGTAAAATTTTGTAATGAAATTTTGCGTGAGCTTGCGTGAAATAGGTGCATTGAGAGTTATTTGTAATGTACTGTCAATATTTTTTACGATAAGAAATTGTTGTTGTTGCTATACAAAGCTTACTACATAATTTCATTTTTTTTAAATTTATTATTATATGAAAGAAATTTTTATTTGATTCACGCCTACTCACTCACGGTAATAAGTAAACACTTTAAGATAATACACGCTCACAGCAAAACTAATACGAAACAATTATTTATTTTATATTCTAATATGTGATGGAAATCGATCGACTCAAATCGGCGCCGATTTCAAAAACAAATTCTGCTGAAAGATGACTTATTTACGTTTTTTTATTGTTTTGTATCGATAAAAATATTTGAATAAAATAATCTATGTCTTGAAAACATTAAAAGGAGTAAATAAGTCATCTTTCAGTATAATTTGTTTTTGAAATCGGCGCCGATTTCAAATCGAACGATTTCCATCACATACCACATTATAATGAACGATTTTTTAACAATGCTAAGAAAGTGACGTCGTGAGTGCGTGGGAATTTCACTTTTAAAATCACGCACGCCATTTTATATTGTTGACAAATGCATGATCGTGTCTTCTTCAAACGTGACTCACGTGTTACACGAACAAATCTCGACATTGGCACATCTCTAGTTAAACGCACTAAAGCATATTATAATTTTTTCGTGAGCAGTCCCTAAATGTAATATTAAAAAAATAATATTCTTACTCTTGTTTCATAAACCATTTTTATTCTACAATCTGCTCTTCTTTTCGCCTTGTAATTTAGAAATCTGTACATGGCAACAAAAAGTACTAAATCTGTATGTGGAAGGTAAATTACACCAAGTCACATTTTGAAAATTTTAAAGGAGACCTCAAAAGCATTTTTAAAATCGCAAATGGTTCTATCTCTGTAGGATTAACAGTTAGAATTACCCGAAATGTTTTATATAACTCAAATATATTTTTTTTATATCTAACATGCATATATTCAATAAAATTACGTCATAAAATATTACCGTTGCTTATTAATATGGACTTGGTGCTCTTTATTTCCCAGATGTTTTGAGCGTACTACTGTCCCTTTAAACATAGGTTCTGCTGTATTGCACCTATCAATAAAGGAAAAAATGCTGATTCCAACAGTATAAAAACACATTTTGAAAAAATATGACTTGGTGTAGTTTACCTCCCACCTACAAAAATAAAAATTTTGTTTTTTCATTAAGCTGTGGTATCTGAGATGGAGTTCACTCACGTGAATTTACGTGATATATACATGATTACGCATGGCAGTAAGCAGCTTTTTCACCACGTTAGCGCAAGAGTAGAATTTTGGAGTGATTGGTGGGGAAGTTTTAATATGTAATATAAAATTCTGAAAACATCAAAAATTCTGATCTTTGAATATGTATTAAAGACGTGCACCATTATACCACAAAGTATTGCTAAAACAGATGTAACATATACATACCTGTTACTATAAGTATAAATGATGGAATAAGTGTAACTGATATTGTATGATTTTATTCCACGCACACATTCTACGCGTACTAAACAATAACAGTAACATAGTATTTTGCAATGGATAAGAAATTTACATGGTTTTTGTTTTAAAATATCGGTTGTACCACCGATATTTTAAAATAATTGTTAGTACAACAAATAATGTGTGTGTGTATGTTTCATACATATAAAACACATTCACATTCACTTCATGTGCAAATTTATTGCTAGCTTACAACTGCTTAATGCTTGTTGATAGCTACAGCACAATGATGTGCTTTTTTATTGCTGTTTTTGTTGTCTATTTTGATGTTCGTTTTAAATAGCCGACCAATTGCGAACAAACTTCGTTTTGCATGACAAATTTGGCTGTTTATACAATAAGTTACTTATTGTACGACATCAGTATCTGTTAATATCTGCTTGGGCGAAACATAGGACAACAGATGTGTTTCTCTTAGTCTCTCTGTATCCACTCATCTCTACCATACTTCAGCCAATAACAATACCACCTAATAACAGAACCACTACATTACTTAAGCTGTGTTCTCACTATGAGTATTTGCCATATGGAATGTCACATTTTCACATGGTAAATTTGTACATATAATCTGAACCCCTTCAAACAATACCCTGTGTTATTTTTCTGTGTACAGTACACATGATTTAGAACGAGTTCTATTTTTAAGTGACAAAGCATCTGACATCAGCTGGTTTTTAATAAAGCAATGGTTTGCGGACGGGAAAATGAAATAAAATAATTATTAAATTAATAAAGTATTGAATTTAATAAAATAAGTATAAAATTAAATAAAAAAAGTATATATAACAATAAAATAATTACAACCACTCGGCTGTTTTATGATTGTTTTGCTTTATAGGTTATGTCAAATGTACGTAACATACCAACAGGTGAACACAAAAATTATAAACCTTATGTAAACCGCACATTTTGACATACACATGAAATCACATGTGTATTAAAAAGTGACATTCCATAAGGCAAATACACATAGTGAGAACACAGCTTTATCAATATGCACTCATAAGCATTAACACACACAAACTGATATAAAAAGATGCAGCCAGAGTTGCCAATTTAGCGCCATTGGCGCTAGTTTTAGCGCCTTTGGCGCTAGTTTTAGCGCTTTTTGGTGTAGTAAAAGTCGCATTTTTTCTCTGTAGCGCTTTTTTTTAATAAAGCGCTGAATTGGCGCTTTTTTAAAAATATTTTTGAACATTAATACTATGTTCAGACCTGAGTTTTTAATCGTGTTTAAGCAAAAATTTTAAAAATTTAATCAAAACCGTTCACAGTACACTTAAGATGATTAAATTGACACTTTCACAGCTCACTTCTTGCTAATAACAACAAAATAGGCAAATTTATAATTCTTACTATTATTAAAAATGGAAAAGAATATATTATTTTACATTTGTTTAATGGTTTAATTAAAATTCTTTAATTTGGATTATTTTTTCATAATATTATTCACAATCTTTTCTCATAAGCTCTATTTTATACAGCTATTTTATTCTCGAATAGAATTTTACTTTAGATATTGCCTATAACAAGATCAAATATGTGACATGGAATGAAGTAAGCAAACTTTGACAACAGTCTACTTTCAGCCTTTGGCCGATTCTTATGCAGAAATCCATGCCAAAGTGATTTATGTGGCTCCCTGCACCGTTATTTCAAAATTTAACTCTATAATAACCTGAAATATTGAAAACATGTAGTGCGAAGTTTCTAACATGCATTTTCTCTCCTGTAAACGAAATAAAAATTTATTTTATTGTTGAATGTGCTTCTTTTAGCTAATAAGGCCTATATTTTTAAGTAATTAAAACAAATTAATTACAATTTTACACGACGTTTCGTCGATTATTTGTCGACTTTTTCAAGGGCTTGTCTGTTTATTTATAAAAATAAAAAGATTTCTAAAAATTATTATTCTACACCAGCATGAAGATTTTGGATTTAACTTACACGTTAAAAGTTTTAAATTATAAAAATAAAGTTAAATTTTACATCTAATAAAATGTTTACAAAATAATCAACACATCTTAGTCTAATATCACAGTTTTTATTTTATTGCAACCCTATAGCTAGCGTTTATATTGTCGGTATCTTCTTGTAAGTTCATGGTATTATTTATCTTCTTCTGAATGTATAGGCTCTCTTTTGTGTATCTTTTTTTCTGCACTTTCTCCTTATCCAGTATTTTAATCTCTTCAAAATCAGCTTATGACCTGTTTCTAAAATATGTTGTGCCAGTGCTGTTGTTTATTTTCTTTTATTTATATCCATTTTATGTTCTGCTACTCTTGTCGATAGTGCCCTCTTTGTTGTTCCTATATAAATTAAATTGCATTTCTGTTCATTGTTTCCCTTACATGCGATTTCGTAAACAACATTGGTTTGTTGTTGTTTTTGCACTGGCGCTTTAATATTTGTATATATGGAAGTTAGTGTGTGATTGGGTTTGTAGGCAAAGCTTATTTTGTTGTTATTATTTATTTATGTTTTTTGAAGGTTTTTTCGTTTGAATTTAATCCAGCGCTTTTTAGGGCTTTTTAAGGAGGTGGACAGCGCTATTTGGTTATGAATAGTTCACAGCACTGGATGCATCTGTACACGTGACTAATATGTATGTGCATGTCTTATTATTAACTGCAAGAAAAAATGTTTTGGGAGTGTATGTTTTCGTGAGCATGATTATTGTTTCACTGTACATTAGTGACTTTCTTCCCCACGACATAATCTCTAATCCTTAAGTAGTCACATTTTGCAAGCTCTTATATTTTACAAATGCAATAAGCAACTTATTGTTTAATATATTTCAATTAGGTCGCAGGTTTGACTGTCTTTTTTACCTGAGGTCTTCCGCGTAATCTCTATCTCATTCTTTAGTTGAGCATTTTCTTGAGTTGCAGTCTTTAGGGTATCCTTTAATTGAGTATTTTCTTTAGTAAGTGTAGTTACTTCACTAGTTCTTTTAGCCAAGTCCTGCTGTGTACTATTTAGCTTTTTCTCTAGTTGACTTTTTTCTTCTTCTTTCTATGTAAGTTCAACTTGTATGTTAGCCAGAGCTTTCTTTTCCTTTGTGAGTTGATCTTCTAACTCAGTTTTTGCTTTCATAAGTCTTTCAATCTCTGCTGTAAGCTCAACTGTTCTACTAGCCTGGCTATCTAATTCTCGCTTTGTACTATCCAGCTCTTCTTCTTTCTTCTTGAGCCCTGCCTTTTGGACTTGCAACTCCTCCAGCGTCATTCCTTGCTTTTTGAGCTCTATCTCCTTTGTTTCTAATTGAACTTGTGCACCCTTCAGCTCTTTCTCTCTTTTTGTAAGCTCAGCTTCTGTTGTCTTAAGTCTCAATTCAAGCTCCTCCACTTGACTAGCTAGATTACCATCCCCTTGCCCAAATTGAGCTTTTGTTTTATCAAGTTCCTTTTTAAGTTTCCCTACCAGAAGATAAGCTATTTTTTCTGCATCGCTTGATGCTTTAAGCTTTCCTATTGCCAAGCGCAAATGTCTAAAATCAACAAAAGCTTTATGATCAAGTAAAAGGTTAACGGCTCCTAATTTACTCTTTTCAATAGCAAGGTCTAAAGGCTTATGATGTCCAGCATCTTGAGCATTAACATCAAAACGTTTTTTTTCGAGAAGGAGCTTAAGTGTTTTAGAATCATCACTTAAAATAGCGTAATGTAAAGGTGTACGACCCTTTCCTATTTCTACCTCTTCCTTAAAGAATTTGATCACTTCTTCTTTGTTTCCTGATTCTGATGATCTTGCCAAATCTAAAACAGTTCCATCCTTACATGCAAGATTAAAGTCAGCGCCTTTCTTCACAAGAAACTTTACCATCTCCAAATTGCCATTACAAACTGCAAAGTGTAAAGGTGTCATACCATTATTATCTTTGGCATCAATTTCAGCATCTTTACCAAGAAGAAACTCTATACCTTCTCGAAAGGGTGCCGTATCATCGTTGCCTGCGCTACTACTAGAAAAAGGCAACCAGTTATAAAGCGTAGAAAACCACCCACTGTTAGTATCTTTTTGAGCTGTCTGGTATGCGTTACAAGTTATAAGGGTGTCATATTACTATCGTCTTTGACGTCAACATGAACTCCATCATTCAAAAAGGCTTGAGCTGTTTCTTTACTATAGCAAGCAGCAAGATACAAAAGATTAGCATCTCCAAGTTTAGCTTCTCGAAATGAAAATAGTACCGTTTTGATGCACTCTTTATTTTGAACAGATGAGGCTGCATCAAGTATATTATACCAATCTCCACTAATTTACATATACTTTGAAAGCAAAATGGATAACTTTTCGCAAAGTAGCACCTCCATGAGTTCGGCGTCTGATACTGAAAAAAGTGGTATTCTTTTAAGTGATATATTTGAAATACAAGTAAGTTTAATACACAAATTTTAAGAACTCCTATTCCTTCGTTTATGTACATGGAATATCATTTGTTAAAGCTATTAATTTAAAAATTTTTATTAAGAACTCTGATGATTTCTTATCATCGTCCGGAAAAAGTATTGCGGAAATGCTAGCAAAATATTCACTTTGCGTAAACAAGCCAACAATTACTAAAGGAACTACAGGAGTGACATCGAATTTTATTACTCATCTTAAAAGAAAACATATATCAGAATATGATAGTTATGTAAAAAAAAAAGAAATAATAATGCAATGGCAAGGAAAGCTGCATGTAGACAAGAGATATTTAACAAAGATATTTTTAATTTTCTTGTACAAACTGCAAGTCCTCTCTCAATAGTAGACAACCCTTATTTCCGATGGCTTTTTGAACATCGTCTAGGTCTTAAAATTCCAAGTCGCCGAGCTATTTCGCGTGATTTAAACCTACGCTTTGATGCTATTAAATCTAATATTAAGAAAAGTATGAGTGAAAGTAAATATTTCTCCACGACAGCTGAAATTTGGTCCAATAAACACAGAAGTTCTTTGGATATACGTGTCACTAGTTGGATAAAGATTTCAAAAGATGCTCAGCTGCGTTGGCCTGTGAAAGATTCACTGGGGCCCACACGTTTTTTTGTATATTTTTTTATTAAGACCAGCACTCAGGTGATGGCCCCTACTCATGCAATGCATTGTGCCGAAATTAGGAAAATTGGTTGTGGGAAGGAGGAAAAAGGGAGTAGTGTTTATGGACTTTTGATTTAAACTTTCCAACATTGAAAGTGACAGGAAAGACCTCTGCAGGGAGTTTATTCCACATACGAACTGTTCGGCTATAGAACGAATTCTCTCTGTAATGCGTATTGCGATTTACTGGCGTATCGCCCACAAATGGATGTGCTCTTAATGAAGAACGTGTTGTTCGGAAAAATGAGTGAGTTTCGGGAACAAGTTCCCTGATTTCATCAGAACACACTCCATTGTAGTAACGATAAAACAGCGAAACACACCCCACATTGCGTCGATGCTCCAGCGAGTCAATAGAGTTGGCTACCCTACTGTCACCGATGAGATTCTTCGCCCTCTCCTGTACGCGGTCGAGTAACTTCAAAATAGACTTTGAAGCACCGGCCCATAATACATGAGAGTTGTATTCCATTTTCGGACGGATATAGGGAGTATAAATATTAAGGAGATCAGATGGGGTGAAGTATGTCTTACACCGTCTTAAAAAGCCGAGGCACTTGAATGCTTCTTTTGAAACTTGAAAAATGTCAAGAACATCAAGAGCTGCTGATTCCTCAATACCCACACCGCCCATATTTACAGATGGAGCAGCACGATCGGTCATACGTCTGTGGGTAAGCATACCACGCTGGGTCTTACGAGCGTTAAAATCTACCCTATTTGCACGACCCTACTCAGAGATTGTTACAAGATCGCGATTTAGTGTATCATTCATGTTTTGCCTCATGGCCCCAATCTCCGACAGGCTTGGTCTATTACTGAATGAATATGAATGGCATATGCTGCTGTCATCTGCAAAAGAGTAGATAGGATTGGAAGTCTTACAGAGAAGGTCATTAAGAAAAATAAGAAATAGGGTTGGAGAAAGAACGGAGCCTTGTGGTACCCCTGAATTAATCTTGAACTCGTTTGATGAGATCCAGTCTATAACAACTCGTATAGAGCGATCCATGAGAAAGCTCGAGAGAAATGATCACCAACACCAAAAGCAGCAAGTTTCGACAAAAGTGCATCATGCAACACTCTATCAAACGCCTTGGAGCGTCCCCTACGAAAGCCGTACTGGCGGTCGCTGAGTAAACTCTTGGACTCCAAATACCTCACAAGATGAAAATTCACCATACTTTCCATTACTTTGGAAAGTGCAGAACATACTGCAATTGGGCGGTAATTTTCAGGGTTAGTAGCCTCTCCCTTTTTAGGGATTGGCGTTACGTTAGCAACCTTCCAACACGACGGAAATTCACCAGCATGATACAAAGTGCTGAAGAGGATTGCCAACGGACGCGCCAGCGTCGAAGAGCACTGCTTCAAGACCAGTGCTGGAACACCATCCGGCCCAGAAGATTTATTTATGTCGAGATCCGCTAAAACCCCTTTAACTGCACGCGCTCGAAAGAATATATTTGGCATAGTTACAGATACTCTCTCAAGCACGGGCAGTGGTTGATTGCTTCCCGGCAAGTGAGAATTACTTGCAAATAATTCAGCCAGAAGGTTAGCTTTATCAACCAGGTCATTGAATATTTGATCCTCTTTTAAAAGAGTCGGAATTGAAGAATTAGCATTATCCTTTACTCTTTTAACAAATGACCAAAAGCTCTTGCTACCCCGAGGGGCAGCAAGAGCTTTAGCACGAAGACGCTGCTCGTAGAAAGCTTTTTCACGCCTTAGTACTCTGGCACACGAAGATCTCGCCTGTTTGCGCAGCGTATCAGTATCGATCTTTTTGTTATTACGCCAGATACTGAATGCTTCCTCTCTGGATCTGACTGCATTTTTGCAAGCCTGATTAAACCAATACTTCGTTCTGGGTTTAGTCGGAATTTGCTTGGTTGGAATGAACGTTTTCATTCCCAGCAAAATTGTGTTTACGACCATTTTTGCCATGGCATTGACATTATTGTCAAGGAAACACAGTTTCCAGTTAAAATGCCGAAAAAAGTCGTTGACCTCAGCCCAACGAGCCTCTTCGTAGATATATTTTGAGCGTTTCGGAGCTGTCCGTGAAACGTTACGAAGTTTTGAGAACGAAAAGGAGGTGGAAATGGTACAGTGATCCGAGTTACGGAGAGGTGCATTAACGCTCACTTCATACTTGTCAGGGTGTGTAGTGTTGGTGCCCTTCGACACACGAAATATGAGTTGGATCATTCACTAATTGTGCAAGGTGATTGTGCGCGGCGAATAACTCAGCATATTGGCCTTCTGAAGTTGTATGGCTCGAATGGTGAAGCCATGAAGAGTTGTGAACATTGAAATCACCAGCAACAACAATTTCACTGTTCACACAACTCTCGAGTATCTTTGATATGGAATCGGAAAGGGTATCGAAACCTAAAATAGTTGTATCCCTTCCCGCGTTTGGACTTCTGTAAAGAAACCCGAAGTGCAAATAGTGTGACCTGATTTTGAATTTAACCCAGAGACAGCTAAATTCAGGATCAGACGTGCCTAGTGATTGCTGACACTGGTACACAACTTCATTGCGTATGTACATTACAAGACCCCGACGTAAACTGAAGAGCGAATGAAAGTGATACCCAGGTAACTGAAAATCCTGTGGATCAGCATCCCCAGACACCTGAGTCTCACATAAGGCTAAAATGTCCGGCCGATGGAGACACATGCAGAAGTCGATTTTGAATCTTCCTGCCATAGCATGGAAGAAAGTTCAAATCCAACCGTATATTTTATAATGGGTGTTTTTTATTGAGGTATAGAACTTTAAGTTGGCATCACTTTTTTAACTGGCAGCCATTTTGTCAGCTGTCAAGTGATTAATATTTAGTTTGGTTTGCCATTTCATCATGAACAGGTTGACAAAAGAACAACGCTTGCATATCGTGCAAATTTATTTCGAAAATAATGGTTCAGTTCGCGAAGTTGATTTTCATCGCAAAATTTTGTTCAGTGATGAGGCTCATTTTTGGTTGAATGGCTACGTCAACAAGCAAAATTGCCGCATTTGGAGTGAAGAGAATCCACATGAGACCCTTGAGACGCCATTACATCCACAAAAACTGACTGTTTGGTGTGCTCTATGGGCTGGTGGAGTCGTTGGGCCATACTTCTTCCGAAATAATGCTGGAGAGTCAGTTACCGTTAATGGAGACCGGTATAGAGCCATGATAACCGACTATTTTGTTCCCGAATTGGATGGCATGAATGTGGATGAGTTGTGGTTCCAACAAGACGGCGCTACATGCCACACAGCGCACGTCACAATCGATTTATTGAAGGAAACATTCGATGAGCGCATAATTTCGCGGAATGGACCTGTCAATTGGCCACCAAGATCGTGTGATTTGACACCATTGGATTATTTTCTTTGGGGATATGTGAAGTTGCTCGTCTACGCCAACAAACCAGAAACGTTAGGGGACTTGGAAGCCAACATTCGTGGCGTTATTGCCAACATACGGCCCCATATGCTCGAAAAAGTGGTTGAAAATTGGACCTGTAGAATTGGCTTTATTCGAGCCAGCCGCGGCGGCCTTATGCCCGAAATCATATTTAAACATTAATGGCATAAAATTATCCTTCCAATAAAGCCAAATTGGTGGACATTAAAACGATTTTCTTGTGTTTTATTTCAATTCGAAGTTCTGTACCTCTAAAAAAACACCCTGTATTATTTACACCAATGCAATTAATCACTGTTACCTTAACTGTCTAGTGACCAGTGTTACACCTTCATCACCAGACAGTCCAACAGCAATTAATACATTGGTACCAATACCATAAAATGAAAGGATGGGCATAGTTGCAGGGTTGGCTGCCTACTGGGTAACCCAAAAAAAGCCCACCCGGGTTTTTAAGGGTATTTTGTTTAAAAAAACCCAAGCGGGTTTTTTACGTTATATCCATTCAAACAAAGATGAAGATAGTTTTGAAGTTTCATTTATAGAAAAATAAAATCATTATAAAATTCATATAAACGAATAACCCAAGTACATACATATGTATTTATATGCCCATTTGTGTGTACGTACATATAACCCTAGTGGGGTTTTCAGTACTTTTAATTTAAATAAACACAGTATATTATATCAAAAAAAGTTCAAGACAATAATTAAAAAATTGATAATAAATAGTAGTCCAAACACGTGCAAAAAAAGTTATTTTAAATCTGTTACCACTCTACTCTGGTGGCTCAGATTTTAAATGCTCTTAACGGCCATTTTCATAATGTACTATTAAAAGTTAACATGGATTTTAACAGCAAGTTTTCTATGCCGAACTTGCCATTAAAGTCCACGTTAACTTTTAATCGCACATTGTAAAAAGGGGAGTAAGAGAGCTAATGCTTTTTCCAATCTAAGGCGATTTCAAAGCTTACTCCATATTAAACCAGAAGATGAGAACATTCTCTCTATTGATGGTGGCAATTCATTACTGAAGTAAAATAATAGCAAAAGTTTGCAGGTAAACATTATTAATTTTTGTCTTTTAATATCTTCAACTATTGTTTTTTTTTTTTGTGGAAAGTGTTCTGCATTTTTAATTTTAAATGCTTTCTTTAGTAATTACTTTATCCATATATTTGGAATGCACGCCTTTTAACAAAATCCTGTTTTGACAGTTGTTCAGCAAATTACAGTCTAGGCACACTAAATAGCCCAAAAAACTAATTTGTACCTTAAAAATTTTAGTTTTTTACCGGTTAGGCTATATTTTTAACCCCCGACAAAAAAAGTGTGTGTCTGTGTATCTGTGTGGATGTACGAACCATCGTACAGACCAAACGGCTGGACCGATTTTGATTTAGTTTTTTCTGTTTGAAAGGTGACTTGATCGAGAGTGTTCTTAGCAATGTTTGAAGAAAATCCGTCCAGCCGTTTAGAAGATATCACAACTCTAGATGTATTCTGTTGAACCCGTGTGTTTTGACACCGTAGCTCCCAAAGAGCTAGACCGATTTTAATTTTCGTTTGAAAAGTGACTCGATCTAATATCTTCTAGTCTATACTTGAAGAAAATCGGTCCAGCTGTTTGAAAGTACGATGCTAAAGGATCTTCCTTATAAGTACATTTCTGGTTGACGAATCGATCATTGCTCATCGAGTAAATATTTGCGATTCTGTTACTTCAATAATATTAGTGGAACATAGGGTTCTTAAACTTTTGATACAGCGTCAACTGTATCGGGGGTTTTTAAAATTTTTAATTTTCGTTATTATTGAATTTCTTTACTTTCTTTGTTGTTGTTCTACTTCTTATGTTGTTTATTTTAGTATTTACTATTTTTTTATTGTTTGTTGTTGTTTTGCCAAATATTGTTAGTGAAAAATGTGGAGTCGCTGTAAGTTATGCTGAAAAAAGTGAATAAAATATGTAATTGTTTCCTATATTTTTCAAAAAAAGTGCGGATAAAATTACTTTTTTTGCACAAGATGTTGATGAAACACAATATAACATAACAGAGAATTATGCAATTGAATATACTATTTAACAAAAATTAGCATAAACAAATAGTGAAAACCCAAAAATTTTAAGGTAAAAAGTGGTCTGTGTGAGCTATTAGGGTAGTTAGTCAAGTTCAATTGTATTGATATGTTCACAAAACTTGTTCAGCTCTACCGTAACTACAAGTTGCCGAATATTGTTAGTAAAAATTGGCTTAAATCTAGTTTACCAACGCAGCTCCAAATAAAATAAAAATCACGTAGGGCGATAGAAAATTGAAAAATAAAAAGAAAAAATTAAATGGTAAAAGTTTTTTTGAACGCATATGTACAATATTGGTACCATTTGAAAGCTTTTGAATAGATCTTTCTGGATATTCAAAATTTATTTAAAACTTCTTAGCCCATTAAGAAGCGGGTATGAGTTTACGAAAATACAAGTTTTTAGGAACTATAAAAACAAATTAATTTATTTTTTCATAATTTATTTTTTCATTACATAGCCGAAGGCCATTTAGTTAGCGAAGCCGGTTTCTTATACCACAGAGGAGAAAATCTGTAAGCCCGGCCGAAGCCCGGCTATGCAAGGAAGCTTTAATTAGCGAAGCCGGTGTTTTTATACCACAGAGGAGAAAATCTGTGTACCGGCTATGCAGGGAAGCTTTAGTTAGCGAAGCCGGTGTTTGTTATACCATAGAGGAGAAAATCCTTGAGCCCGGCCGAAGGCCGGCTATGCAGGGAAGTTTTAGCTAGTGAAGCCGGTGTTTATTATACCATATAGGGGAAATACTTGAGTCCGGGCGAACGGCGGCTATGCACGGATGCTTTATTTAGCAAAGCTGTTCTTTGTTACTTAATCAAATTTTTATTACACTTTACCTAGAGCACATTTGTAACATTTTGAAGTGAAATTTTGTAAGAACTGTATTGGCACATAAAGAGTTTAAAATCTAAACATTTTTTTTAAATATTCAGAAAGATATCTTTAAAAGCTTTCAAATGATACCAATAATGGCCATATACGTTCAGAAATATAGTAGAAAATCGCATTTAAATGTGAAAACTTCCGAGGGCCATAACTCGAAAACTATGAGTTTTCGAGACTTACCATTCGTATTTTTTCTTCTTATTTTTAAATTTTCTATCAACCTATGTAATTTTTATTTTATTTGGAGGTGCGTTGGTAAACTAGATTTGTTCCTAAAAATTACGAGTACCAGTAAGTTATTCCGAAAAAAGTGAAAACAAATTTTTTTCTTAATTTTTTCAACAAAAAGTGCACGAAAAAAATTTTTTACATTAAATCGTAAAAAAAACTGTTAAAGTTTGTTAAGTTTGAATTAGCTGTTGGCCAAATACTGATGACACCGTTTTTTGAGGTCCCACTGATTTTCAGAAATTTTGGAGGTCCATGAAAAAAAATTGGTCACCAAATTCGCAAATTGAGTATAGGGTCTTACTACCCCGTGGTAGTAAAATCGAAACTGTACTGTCAGGTCCTTATGTTTTTGCAAAAGTCTTCATTTATCGCATAGTTGTATTAATGATTTTCTTGATAAATCTATACCGAAAAGGGCTAATTTGACAACATTGCTTAGATCATAAAAGAACCAATTAATCCCAATAAAACCCAAAAAAGCTCAATAAAACCCAAAAAAACCCATGATAAAACCCGCCGGGCCGGGTTTTATTTAAAAAAACCCGGGTTTTTCCAACCCTGCATAGTTGGTTGATGGGAATCACAATAACATTGTGTATAAAAGGGCCATAAGAGCCCTGATCTAGTCACTCGCGTTGAAAATGTCCCGATAAGCCAGCACTAATAATTGTGCCAACACTGATCTCTCTCGATGCACTTGTATTATTATTGTTGTTATTGTTTTATTAATTTGCACTGTAAGTATTTTTAGTTTGTTGTTATTGTTGGGTTGTTTCCTGTATTTGTTTTAATTTGGTTCTGCTATTTTTTTTAATTATGTATATGTAAATGGTATGTAGGTTTGATAACTTTTATTATTTTTTATTTTCGAACGGGAACACTTTTAAAATATTTTTTTAGTATGAATTTAAATTTAGGATTTATTTAATTTCACTATTTAATGTTGTTTCACAATTGACACAAGACGGACACAAAACAATAAAGTACATACATATGTGTAAGGCGGACAAAACAAACAGGAGGTGTTGACGTTACGAATGACAAAACACATCGTATTACACATTTAATGCAAGAAATACATGATGAATTTATTTATTACAACTATTACCGACAATGACTAAAATTTTGTAAAAGCATTTAAGGAGTATGGGATGAAAGCTTATGAATCGAATGAAACATATGAATCAGAAGAATCGGGCAATTAATTATCGGAAATTGATGAGCTTGATGAATATGAAGAAATAGAATTTACCCATTTTGATGCTCTACCTAGAGAGTTGCATCTACCGACACACTATCGCTGTGCTAGTCACACCTTAAATTTAATAGCAAGTACCGATTTCATCGTTGCTATTAAAGCGGATAAGAATGTTTATACTGCACACTTACAGGTATTCGTCTATTTTCCTCCGTATACATGGTAGGAACTTTGCATAAAGCTGTGTTCTCACTATGTGTATTTGCCATATGGAATGTCACATTTTCACATGGTAAATTTGTACATATAGTCTGAACCCCTTCAGATAGTAGCCTGTGTTATTTCTCTGTGTACAGTACACATGATTTAGAACGAGTTCTATTTTGAAGTGATAAGGCATCTGACATCAGCTGGTTTTTAATAAAGCAATTGTTTGCGGACGGGAAAATTAAATAAAATAATCATTAAATTAATAACGTATTAAATTAATAAAATAAGTGTAAAATTAAATAAAAGAAGTATATCTAACAATAAAATATGTATAACCACTCGGCTGTTTTATAATTGTTTTGCTTTATAGGTTATGTCAAATGTACGTAACATACCAACAGGTGAACACAAAAATTATAAACCTTATGTAAACCGCAAATTTTGATATACACATGAAATCACATGTGTATAAAAAAGTGACATTCCATAAGACAAATACACATAGTGAGAACACAGCTTAAGCGACGAAATTGAACTCAATCTTAGAGATTTTCCATACATATGAATATGCCAAGGCAGATTCATTACAGGTACCACCACGATGACAACAAATACAACATAAAAAAACACATGTATTTTGTTGGTAGAAACACACCAGAAATATGTCAAATCTATTGTCTGTGTGTCGCAAACATTCATAAGCTCTCTCAAATTTACTAACACATGCCTGTTGTGGATAGAAACATATCTTTTGCAATTACATGTAATTGTAATTGAATTTTTTCAATTACAATTACTTGTAATTGTAATTGACATTTTTTCCACTACAATTACTTTTAAATGTAATTGCTTTTTCTTCATTTTCAATTACAGCAAAAAGAAATTGTAATTGAAAAATTTTAATTACAATTGCAAAAAAATCAATTACAAAATGTAATTATTACTGCCCAAGTCTGAAATATACCCAGCAAAAACTTTGCTTACTGGTAGGCAAAAGAGTATATGAGGATTCAAGTCGTCGCTACTTATAATTAGGCTCGATAACTACTTATTTTTTAGACTTGTGCGACTCCTGAACGATCTAGTTCAATTGAATCATTCAGTCAAAAGAGCGAAGTGAAACGCTCACTTTACTGGGCGTTTTTAGCTCAGTGAAAGACATAAGGCAAATTTAAGGTGAATGTTTCATCTTTCTTTCTTTCTTGTGTCTTTTGTTTCATAGTTCACGGCGAAGTAAAAATAGTGGCATCATTGCCGAATTTACCTTGAAAACGTATTCATTACAAAAACTACGGACCGAAAATTTTCTAAGACTATAACCTAACAGATGCAAAAACATAATTCACAAACTTTTTGAAGAAAATTTCTTATTTTTTAGTACACATTACATTTTTTTTTGCACAATGAAAACTTTTTCTTGCTCCCTATTCTAAAGTAAATTATTTTATTTATATAATATTTATTTACTTTCTTTCACAATTTCTTAAATTTTTGAATCACTTCTTTTCATTCTCAGTATTATTTATAGTGTTATCAAAACAAACAAACAAACAAATTTTGACTTCCAACCAAGACGAATTCATACCAGGTGGCAGCATAACGGCAGCTGACTGGTTTTTGCTCTACTTAGATTTTAGCCAATAAATGTTAGAAAACATTGTCGGTATATTCTTCTTACTTTGTTTGTGGGATTTTTCCCGTTTCTTTTTTATGTTTTGCTTTTCTTCTTTGTGTTTTAAGACATTTCTTGGCGATTAACACAAACAAAAATGCCTGTTGTTGTAATTTTTATCCTAGTGCTGCCACCAGGTATGAATTCGCCTTGCTTCCAACTAAATATTATACAAGGCGAATTCATACCAGGTGGCCGCAAGAGGGTGAGGGTGCTGTTGGCAGACTAGTTAGCGCGTTTGACTACAAACCCTGAGGTCTTGAGTTCGAGACTAGTTTCATGCAAGCCAAAAACATCATGCATTTTTCTCAAGTGCATTAGTGTGTTATTGTGTTGGTTGTTGTTGGACTGTTAAAGTAATGAAGGCTGATCACTTTGGCAGTACCTGCAGCGAGTAATACTAACATATCCTAAAGCTCTTCACAGCACCCTCCTTCGTCTGCATTGTAGCAAAACCGTCGGCGAAGTAAAATAACTAATAAAATAGCTACACAGCTTAACAACTCAATGCCTATACTTGACACCAGAGGGGCTTGAAACACTGTTCTAAAAAAAGCGCAATAAACAGGGTTGTAAACGAATTAAGCTTTCTATCTATCTCCCACTTCACCACCCTCTCTACACTATCCCTTTCCCAAAGAAGGTAACACATTAATTAATTAACTGGTAGGCAATTATTGCCTGATTGCGTTACCTCAGCTGTTTACGAAAATGTGTATACATTTAACCTGTCAACAGTGTTAATCAGCCTTATTACGGTTGTCGTAGTCGTGACGAAATCGATCAATTGTGGCAACGCTCGCTATATGTTTTGCATTGGAGTCGTTTAATTTCGATTACGACTACGACAACCGTAACAAGGGCCAATGTATCAGTTTTTTTTACAGCCCAAATGTAAATTCTCCGCGGCGAATTCT
>OY101449.1:85367770-85475270 GCA_956483635.1 Panzeria rudis
TCTAGTGCCCAAAAAAGGACAAGACAATGTAAAGAAATGGCGTTTGGTCGTAGACTACAGACGTTTAAATAATAAAATAGTAAATGACAAATTTCCTTTAACAAGACTAGATGATATATTGGACAAATTAGGAAGAGCTAAATATTTCTCTACCCTAGACATGACAAGTTCTTTCCATCAAATCGAACTAGACCATGAGTCACGACCTCTAACAGCATTTTCCACCAATAGTGGACATTATCAATTCGGATTAAAAATATCATCAAACAGCTTCCAGAGAATGTTAACTATAGCATTATCAGGGTTAGAAACAGAAGCATTTTTATATGTTGACGACATAATTGTTTTCGGTTGCAGTCTAAAACACCACTATAAGAATCTCATTAAAGTATTCGAAAGACTTAAACATTATAATTTGAAACTTAATGCTGAATAATGTTGTTTCCTAAAACCAGAAGTTTTATACCTAGGACATTTATTCACAAAGGACGGTATCAAAACCGACCCGACAAAATATGAAGTAATCGAAAAATATCCTGTACCTAAAAACGCCGATGACGTTAGAAGATTTATTGCTTTTTGCAATTACTATAGACGGTTTATACCAGACTTTGCCAAAACGGCCAACAGTTTGAATAATTTACTAAAAAAAAATATAACTTTCAAGTGGACAGAAGATTGCCAACAATCATTTGATACTTTAAGAGACAGCCTAAAAAACCCACCTATACTACAATATCCAGATTTCAATAAACCGTTCATACTAACTACAGACGCATCAAATGTTGCGTTAGGTGCAATACTTTCACAAGGCAATATTGGAAGTGACTTACCCATTTCTTACGCTAGTAAATCCCTTAACAAACATGAAAGAAATAAATCTGTAATCGAAAAAGAATTGCTAGGAATACACTGGGGCATACAATTTTTCCGACCTTACCTATACGGCAGAAAATTTACGGCTGTTACAGATCACAGACCACTCATTGCTCTATTTTCACATAAAAATCCATCCTCCAAATTAACTAGAATTAGACTAGAACTATCAGACTATGACTTTGATATTGTATACAAAAAAGGTTCAAATAATACAAACGCAGATGCATTATCAAGAATTGAAATAAATTCGCAAATATTAAAAGACATGATTCCAATCTATATTGATGAAAAAGAAAAGAAAACATTGGCAATAACGCGCGGAATGGTTAACCAAAATAAGAACAAAATATTAGAGAAAAATAAAGAAAAGAACGGCATATCTCCAAAAGAGACTGATCACCTCCGCATGTGGGAATGCACGTCAATTAATGATATTAAGAAGCTTCAAGGAATAAAATTTATATATGACAAAAAGCTGCAGCACGAATTAAAAGATATGAAAAATAAAGAAATCAATGCATTGAAGAAAAATATTACAAGTATAATATGTAATAAAAGCGAAAATCCTATGTTTTCCGAAACATTTATGGAGAAACTTTTATTAAAATTAAAGAATTTAAAAATTAAAAAGTACGTACTATATAATAATGATGAAATATTTAAATATATAACGGCCGAGAAATTGAAAAAAGAATATAATAATCTGCAGAATAACGAAATTGAAATAATAATTTATAAAATGCCAAAGAAAATAGATGAGAATATAAAACAGTATAGATTGATTGAAGAATTCCACAATAAACCATATAGTGGACATTTCGGAATTAGGAAAACTATTTCCAAATTAAAACAAAGATACATATGGAAAATATGAACAGAATGGTAAAGAATTACATAAAAACTTGCGATTCATGTCAGAAAAATAAACAATATAAACATACAAAAGAACCTTTTACTATTACAGACACACCTACACAGAGTTTCGACACAGTAGTAGTAGACACAGTAGGTCCTCTGCGACCATCGGACAATTATAGATATATACTTACAATGCAATGCGAATTAACAAAATATGTAATAGCGTACCCTATAGTAAAAAAAGATGCAAAGTCAGTAGCTAAAACTTTAGTAGAACAAGTAGTTCTAAAGTATGGACTATTTAACATTTTAAAAACTGATAAAGGTACAGAATTTACAAATGAATTAATGAAAGACATTTGTGATTTATTAAAAATAAACCAACATTTCTCAACCCCATACCACCATGAGACTCTAGGTACCGTAGAACGAAACCATAAAGTTCTAAACGAGTACTTTATAAATTTTGTGGAAGATACAAATTGGCACGAATGGATACCATACTTTACGTTTGCCTTTAACACAACACCCAATAGTGACACAGACTATTCACCATTTGAGTTGGTATTTGGAAAAATACCTCGACTACCAAATGATGAATTTAGAAAGCATGAAAAACTTTACAATCTTGATAATTATACAAATGAATTGAAAGCTAGACTTAATTACTCACTAAAAAGAGCAAGAGATATAATTTTAGAAGTGAAAACAAAAAGAAAATTAAAGTCAGTTAATAAGCAGAATAGCATAGACATTAAAATAGGAGATTTAGTATTAGTTAAAGTAGTAAATAGAAAAAAAATGAACCACCTTATAAGGGTCCATACAAGATATTAGATATAAAAGAGGTAAATGTACTAATAGAAATTGAAAATAATAAAGAAAAATTAATACATAAAAATTTATTAAAAAAATATATCCACTAACCACATAAGAACAAAAGAAAATTAATATTTAGACCTTAATCTCTTACTTTATACTTACATTTAAGCCAACACAAAATTTATTAAAATATAATGTAAAAAATACTAAACAAGTTTTATCTAAAAATTTAAATTTAACAAAAAAAAAAGTCTATTTTTAATAAAACCCAAATCTGAAAGGGTAAGGGTGTAGTATACACATACTTATGCACCACCCTTTTAACACAATACAAAAACACAATTCATAATAATATTGTTCATATTAAATTACAATATAACTACGTCAATGAACTTGGCACATTTTAAATACAACTTGACCATGAACACAAAAATGCTTAGTTGCAATTTGGTTTCAAAAAGTTCTTCCAACACCATGAAGTTCATTGACGTACACAAAGTCGTAAAAATACTTAGTTGCCACATTTAGATATTTTTTTTTGGCAAATTTCAATACAAGAATTGAATTTGATTCAATTATGCTGAATAGACATAAGTTTAGTATATAAGCGCAGAAATAAGTTTAATAAAATCAGAATTAGTCTTAACACTAAGAATAAACAAGTGTTTTGTCAGTTCTCAAATTAAAACGGCGTGCGAACGCTGGACTAAAACGGCAGAAGTGCTCAGAAATACTTACCCTTTTTTTTACACTAGACCAAAAAAATTTAGTACACTACAATATATATATATATATATATATATATATATATATATATATATATATATATATATATATATATATATATATATATATATATATATATATATATATATATATATATATATATATATATATATATATATATATATATATATATATATATATATATATATATATATATATATATATATATATATATATATATATATATATATATATATATATATATATATATATATATATATATATATATATATATATATATATATATATATATATATATATATATATATATATATATATATATATATATATATATATATATATATATATACATATATATATATATATATATATATATATATATATATATATATATATATATATATATATATATATATATATATATATATATATATATATATATATATATATATATATATATATATATACATATATATATATATATATATATATATATATATATATATACATATATATATATATATATATATATATATATATATATATATATATATATATATATATATATATATATATATATATATATATATATATATATATATATATATATATATATATATATATATATATATATATATATATATATATATATATATATATATATATATATATATATATATATATATATATATATATATATATATATATATATATATATATATATATATATATATATATATATATATATATATATATATATATATATATATATATATATATATATATATATATATATATATATATATATATATATATATATATATATATATATATATATATATATATATATATATATATATATATATATATATATATATATATATATATATATATATATATATATATATATATATATATATATATACTCGGAGTTTAATTTCGCGACTACATAATACTCGCAGCATTTCAAAAATGACTTTTCTGTTTTGGGCGGCCGACGCACTTTCAAAGTATATAACAATTAGCTATACAGGAAAAAGTACCAAAAATAACGCCCAATTCTACCCTCTATATATTCGAATTTCTAAAAAGTACCAAAGCACATTTGCGGGCTTTCAAGGAGAGAAGAATGCATATAAATTTTATTTTTACTTTTAGTATTTTTGGAGATCCCGGGTTAACAAAATGGTACCAAAATTATATGTTTACCCTTTTTCGACCCCTACATGTACAAATTTCAAAAAAGTAGCGAACACATTACGATTATTTTTTGATCTTATTATGCTTTTTTTGGAATTTTATGTCTGCCTTAGTTAGATCCGGAGATATAAAACTACCGAATCTACCCGTTCTTACCGCTTTTTGCCCCCTTAGCATTTGAATGTCCAAAAATGTTCAATTGCTACCATAATATGAAAGAGATAGTTCAGATAGATTCAAAACAATAAAACCTGCTGTTTCTTTCATGTAATAGTCTTAATGTTGTAACCTGTCAGGCTACGTACAAAAATTCATCCAAAGTGTATTAATACCAAGTGGCCTTATTAGTGCAACAACAACTGGACTTTACCAATCTGTCATGATAAATGCATGCATAAAATGTTGTTGTTTAGTTTTTTTTTACATAGAGTTTGACACTTTGGTAAAGTCAGCTGTTGTTAATATTTCCTAATAAGACCACCTTGTATCAATACGCCTTGAATTCATCAGAGTACACCACTAGATACTTTTGAGCGCCGTTAAGACCAACAAGGTACAAAGCGGCCAACCACCATAATTTGCTAACGCCGTAAAAAAAACGGGAACTTATAAGGTTAAGTATGGTAGCGCCACAAGCACAATATTGATTTTAAAATCGATTTATATAATAGTTAAAGCTTATATATCGAGAAAAGGTTATTATTGTATTAATAAATAAATATAGAGGTATAGAAAAAACTTAAAAAAAAAAAATTTAAAATACGACTGCGAATGAAAGCGACCCTAAACTAACTTCAAGGCTGGTTTAAATAACGCGGTACGACCGTGAGTTGTACAAATTACCCCGTACTACCTACTATATAACAACCCCAACTGCAAAAAAATCGCTGTGCATATATATATATATATATATATATATATATATATATATATATATATATATATATATATATATATATATATATATATATATATATATATATATATATATATATATATATATATATATATATATATATATATATATATATATATATATATATATATATATATATATATATATATATATATATATATATATATATATATATATATATATATATATATATATATATATATATATATATATATATATATATATATATATATATATATATATATATATATATATATATATATATATATATATATATATATATATATATATATATATATATATATATATATATATATATATATATATATATATATATATATATATATATATATATATATATATATATATATATATATATATATATATAACGAGTGATTTTTTTGCTATTATCTTTTTGGCAACACTAGTTTTGACAGCTCACGCACGTTTTGTATCTTGTGTCACTGTCAAACATCTTCAGTTTGGTCTATAATTTAATCATGAATCGTCTTACAAACGAACAACGCTTGCAAATTATTGAATTTTATTACCAAAATGCGTGCTCTGTTAAGTTAGATGAAGATCCACTTTTTTATCGAAGAATTGTGTTCAGCGACGAGGCTCATTTCTGGTTGAATGGATACGTGAACAAGCAAAACTGCCGTATTTGGAGTGAAGAGCAGCCAGAAGCATTGCAAGAGCTACCAATGCATCCACAAAAAACAACCGTTTGGTGCGGATTATGGGCTGGCGGCATCATTGGGCCGTATTTCTTCAAAGATGATGCGAATCACAACGTTACTGTGAATGGTGAGCGCTACCGTGCGATGATAACAAACTTTTTTCTGCCTAAAATGGAAGAGCTTGACTTGCATGACATGTGGTTTCAACAAGACGGTGCCACATGCCACACAGCACGCGAAACAATGGACCAATTGAGAGGCGAGTTCGGTGAACAGTTTATTTCACGCTTGGGACCAGTCAATTGGCCGCCCAGATCGTGCGATTTAACGCCTCTAGACTATTTTTTGTGGGGCTATGTTAAGGCTAATGTCTATAGCGACAAGCCCGCTTCGATTGACGCGCTGGAAGCCAACATTGCCAACATTATTCGTGAGATACCGGCCGAAATGTTGGAAAGAGTATGCCAAAATTGGACTAAGCGGATGGACCATTTGAGGCGCAGCCGCGGCCAACATTTGCATGAAATAATCTTCAAACATTAAATTATATCGACCCAACTATCGATCCAAATAAATATTTCATGCATTTTTCTGAATTTTATGTGTTTTTTTCTTTTTTACTTTCCGATAGTTCTTATAAAATCACCCATTATATATATATATATATATATATATATATATATATATATATATATATATATATATATATATATATATATATATATATATATATATATATATATATATATATATATATATATATATATATATATATATATATATATATATATATATATATATATATATATATATATATATATATATATATATATATATATATATATATATATATAAAGTAAAAAATTTCAATATTTAGAAGGCATTGAATAAACAAAACACAATAAAAACAAGTAAGAGGGCTATATTCGACTATGCCGAATCTTATATACCCTTCACAGAGTAATATAAATGGTATATCTGTGGTCACAAGGTATAACAGTTAAGTCGAGTTAGGACAAAGTGTATTTATCATTATAATTTTGTTTATTTCCCTTAACTTAACTGTTGTGTTATTATAAATTAAATTACAAATTAATATAGTATAAAATTGCTAGCATTCGCTTAATCTAAATACCCTGATTTTACACAGCGATTTTAAAATTATCTTTTGACCACTTGTCAAAATCGAGTTTAGTCGTTATTCCTTGTGGCCACAGATACATGTACATGCAATTATACACGAAATAGTTATGCAATAATTCCCAAATAACTTTCTTAATTACTGTTTTCGTAAAATATGCAAACTTTTGTATATATGTAGCTATTACGAAATAAAGTATTTTGTAATACATACATAATTTATTCAATTGAGAGTTTTTTTAAATATCTAATGTGTAATGTACGCATCAGATACCTATTTGTTTAGATTACGTGTATTAGTTATACAAAAAGTATATTACAAAATTGGTATTCTTAAACATGAATTTTTAGGTTACATATATACAGTTCATTTCGCATTAATTTATGCAAATATAAATTTAGAATCATTTGAGCTCAAAAAATATTGATTTTCTAAAAATTTTTTTGCAATTTTTCTATTTGGTACTAAAAAATTTTATCCCAAATAACTATTTTATTGATTTTATTTATTTACTATTAATTTATTTGCTATAATCTATCTTTTCTGTTATTGATTTTAATATCTTATGAAAAATAAATATATTAACATTAAAAGAAACATCTAAAAAATAAGAGTTTCAGGCGCCCGGCTCCCGAGAAAAAATAACTATAGGAAAACCGATTAGCGTTCTCAGCCAAACAGCTACCATTCTATTTTATTCTAAAATAAATACTTAACTATTTTCTGGCTTGCAGGGTGAGTCATACAATATCTCAACCAAGGCGAATTCAGTACCAGGTCAGTCAAACTCTATATAAGAAAAGAGAAAAACTTTAACCCGAACTGTCAAAGCACAAATAAAAATAGTCCTACACCTACTTTGTATGTGTGTTGTTTTGATGATAAGGCCACTTGATATTAATTCGCTTTGATCGCAACTAATATTATATGAATCGTCCTACATAAGATCGGTGATAGGGATGGTTGCCATATTCGATTCGGTGTCAAAAATGGGAATTTAACGACTAAACTATTTTACATTAAATTTGACGATTTTTAATAATTATAAGTTAGTTAATACAACTTTTTAGAACTTTTAAAACAATTTTGAACTTGATTAAGAACTTTGCAGCTTTTGTTATAATATGTAATAAAAGTAAGGAGTAAAAGGGATAGTTATGTCAATAACTAATCATATTAATGTTAATATTTTTAGTATTACATGTTTTTTAAAACCTCTTCACTCCATAATTTATCAACTGCTGCATACATACATATGTATGTATATTAAATATAAAAATTTTTAAACAGTAAAAAACAACGCTCAAGTATAGCTTTGCATCCCAGCGAAATTATTTTATAAATTCTAATAACAATTCAAATGGTTATACTGCGTATTTGAAGTAGAAAATTCCAAAAACCATACAATGTTAAATTTTGATTACACTGGAAAGTTGGTTTATTCAATATTTTTGTGCCTTACCGAGTTACTGCACTGTATGCATATTATTTTTCTTAAAGTTAAATTCACTAAACATTTACTTATACTGTTTATTGAGTTAAAACAACAATTGATGTCTTTATTAATAAGAATTTCGTTTATTTTGTGTAAAAACTGAATTTTTTGCTATGTTATTCGTTATTAATTATCATTCTGTTTATTAAGTACATTTCTATACAAAATTAGTTTTTAAGCTCGAAATAAGTGTCTTTTTTACTTTTGACGAATTTTTGGCGATTTCAGATAATTATTTTGACGTTTTTGACGATTTTTCGCTCGAATTTTGACGAATTTATACCTATTTCATCTGGAAACTATGTGTGCCGCGTTTTTGTAATTTGTGAGAATTTCTTATATCGAGAAAAAATTTATAATTATACCTATCATCATAGTTGCATTTTGCATTTAAAACAATAATATACATACAGTGCAGTAAGCCACAAAAAATATTGAATGAATCGACTTTTAAGTTTAATCAAAATTTAACATTGTATAGTTTTTGGAATTTTCTACTTTAAATACGCAGCATAATTATTTGAATTATATTATTAGAGTTTATCAAAAAAGTTCGCTAGGATGCAAAGCTGTACTTGAGCGTTGTTTTTTTTTAACATTTGTTATATTTGATATACATACATCCATACAGCGCCGGCCCAAGGGTGGAACGAGAGCGGTTGCACTAGGCGCCAAGTGTCAAGGGGCGAAAAGCAATTTCTAGCGCATTTGTATATTTTTATTATAAAAATTTATAAAATATGAGAGGTGTGCGTAGTATTAGTATACTGAAACTAATAAAAACCTACTAAATGCTGGGAACACAACTTGGACGAGCGACGAATTTCGCCCAACACGACAAATTCGTCGAAAAAAATTCGCTGTTTAAATTCGTCGTATTAAGCACAATAGCGACGAGAATGTAGCAGCTGCAAAGTGTGACCATATTAAAATAATACATACTTGAAAAATTAAACATTAACAAAAACACAACTAAAAGCAATTTTTATAGTTAATTATTATCTATATTTATTTCAAATTCTATAAAATAAAAATAAAACAATAATTAAAGTAAAACCCAACTTTATTTACTAAAATACTTCAAAACTAAAACCAAACATGGTCACTTGGCACTGATTTGTTCGTCGTTCGCCGGCGTAAGAAATAGAAAAAATAAAGGTAATCTTTAATAGATTAATTTAAATCTATAATGAAATACCGAACGTGGTATCTTTAACTAGTTATTAAAATAACAACATATATATACATTTTCTAGTGACTGATTACTAATTACAATATATAGCATTAAGAGCTTTCTTAAAGAAACAGGAGTGTAATAATTTGACTTACTTAATTTAATAGGAATCGATAAATAAAATATATGTTCCTAAAATTATCAACCGTTTTCATAACTCAAGTCAATTAAAATCTCCTCGATTTGATAAATATAATGCCGCTAATGGCATATTTTTTTAAATTTCGTATTATTTAGGGCCATTATTACAACTTGGTAATAGCAAAAGGCAGGATTTTGTCGAAGTGATAAACAGTTTATCATTATTACAAATTTACTTTAACTCACCAGGAAAGATGAATTTGCCTTTAACTTATCGCTTACTTGCAACAATATTTTTTTGTTTTTAATTTTACCACAGCTTTAACATTTAATTTATTTTGAACTGGAAAAAACTCAACTAAAATTATTGAAAAGAGTAAATGATGCTTATTGTTAAAAAAGTAATCGCCAGCTTAAAAAATTCTTCCTTATTTTGTATATTAATATATTAAGTTATTAAAAATAAAAAGCGTTTTCATAGTTTTAGCTGGCTGCCAACATCGACGATAGATATGTTAATGAAAAGAAATAATAAGTCACACAAAATTATTCACCAAGCCAGTTAAACACAATAATAAAATTTTAAATCAGCTTCAAAAACATGTTTTTTAAAATAAAATATATCATATTTTTTCTGTTGACCAAAGGCCGCCGAAATCAAATCTCGCTCTACCCTGGCCAAATACTAGGGCCGGCGCTGCATTCATATGTATGTATGTTGATAAATTATGGAGAGAAGAGGTTTTAAAAAACATGTAATACTAAAAATATTAACATTAAAATGATTAGTTATTGGCATAACTATCCCTTTTACTTCTTACTTTTATTACATATTGTAGCAAAAGCTGCAAAGTTCTTAATCAAGTTCAAAATTGTTTTAAAAGTTCTAAAAATTTGTATTAACTAACTTATAATTCTTAAAAATCTTCAAATTTAAGGTAAAATAGTCTAGTCGTTAAAATCCCATTTTTGACACCGAAAATTGTCAAAATGACGATAAATCATCGAATCTGGCAACCATCCCTATCACCGATCTTTTGTAGGACGATTCATATAATATATGTTGAGATATTGTATGACTCACCCTGCACGCCAGAAAATAGTTAGCTGTTGGCTGAGAACGCTAAGCGATTTACCTCTAGTTATTTTTTTCTCGGGAGCCGGGTTTAAATCACGGCGCCTGAAACTATTATTTTTTTAGATGTTTATTTTAATGTTAATATATTTATTTTTCATACGACATTAAAATCAATAACAGAAAAAATAGATTATAGCAAATAAATTAATAATAAATAAATAAAATCAATAAAATAGTTATTTGGGATAAAATTTTTTTAGTACCAAATAGAAAAATTGCAAACAAATTTTTAGAAAATCAATATTTTTTGAGCTCAAATTATTCTAAATTTATATTTGCATAAATTAATTGCGAAATGAACTGTATATATGTAACATAAAAATTCATGTTTAAGAATACGAATTTTGTAATATACTTTTTGTACAACTAATACACGTAATCTAAACAAATAGGTATCTGATGCGTACATTACACATTAGATATTTAAAAAAACTCTCAATTGAATAAATTATGTATGTATTTCAAATTACTTTATTTCGTAATAGCTACATATATACAAAAGTTTGCATATTTTACGAAAACAGTAATTAAGAAAGTTATTTGGGAATTATTGCATAACTATTTCGTGTATAATTGTATGCACATGTATCTGTGGCCATAAGGAATAACGACTAAACTAGATTTTGAGAAGTGGTCAAAAGAAAATTTTAAGATCGCTGTGTAAAATCAAGGTATTTAGATTAAGCGAATGCTAGCAATTTTATACTATATGAATTTGTAATTTAATTTATAATGAAACAACAGTTAAGTTAAGAGAAATAACCAAAATTATAATGATAAATACACGACTTAACTATTATACCTTGTGACCATAGATATATCATTTATATTACTGTGTAAAGGGTATATAAGATTCGGCATAGCCGAATATAACCCTCTTACTTGTTTTCTTTCAAATATATTTTTTAACAAGGACAATTGTTTACGAAAGGTATTCGTTACTTTCGTAAGTTCAAAAAAATATTGCATAAATGGTTTTTCGTAATATACTCAGTAAAAAAATTGGACATTAAAAATATGAAAATAATTAGTATAAAAGCAAGTACATTAAAATTTATTTTTGTCACGTAAGGCTTTTTAAAAATTAGTTTTTTAAAGAAATTTATGAACTAATTTTCGTCTAAAAATTAATAGTTATTTAATTAAATATACATGAAAATCCTGTTTTGCGTTTAAGTTCGTATAAAAAGAAACAATTTGCGAAAATGTGTTACATTTTTCCTGGAGAAATATATTATAGAACGCAAAAAGGAAATTTTCCTATACATCGCTCCCAATTCGGTGATTATGAACCGAAAAAGAGAACTTCTTGCAATGGCAACCCTATGTAATAATCATTAGAAATGTTCCAAATTTGCACTACTTCCGTATCGCAAACTCTACATTTTTATGACTTCTTTGGAGTGTATTTTTTTACGAAAGTCACTACGAAAGTTTTTTTCCTTAAATGTTGCATGAATTATTTTCAGTGTATATAAATTTCAATTTAATGAAGTGATTTCCGCCATTAGGGCCTAAATTTTTTCTAATGAAATAAAAATCGCAATCTTCTAATATTTGAGCAAAGACAACAGAATAAAGAAATTTACTTTTTACAGAAACTAAAACCAACAAATCAAAATTAAAACTTCAAGATTATTGCTGTTTTTGATGACAGGGGGAAGAACAAAAATATTTTCCTTTATAGTGTTTTTATCGTCCATAAAACCATTATGAATATTCCGATTTCTATATTTTCAAAATATGACCTTAAATATTTTGCAAATATACAAAATCGGTTAAAAGTACGTTTAAAAATCTTAAATTTTATTTTTAATTATGAAAAATAACTTTGAAGAGAACTATCACTACTTTTTTTTACATATATATAATATAATAGTAGGTATATTATTAAAAAAGTTGATTGAAAAGATGCATTTCAAGTTCCATTTTTAAAACATTTTAAAATGTTGGTTTTCCATCCTTGAAAAAATGTGTCCCACCTCTGGACACAAAATCAAGCCTAATATAAAAAGGTTAATTGCGCCAAAAATATGTTTAACTTATGTAACCGCAAATTACCAAACATTTATCTGAGCATCTCTGGTGTAGAGGGTGAGGTTGAGGTTGAGGTTTGTATGCTGAGTTCGAGTCCGATTTTTGTCTTTTTACATTTTTTACTATATATATATATATATATATATATATATATATATATATATATATATATATATATATATATATATATATATATATATATATATATATATATATATATATATATATATATATATATATATATATATATATATATATATATATATATATATATATATATATATATATATATATATATATATATATATATATATATATATATATATATATATATATATATATATATATATATATATATATATATATATATATATATATATATATATATATATATATATATATATATATATATATATATATATATATATATATATATATATATATATATATATATATATATATATATATATATATATATATATATATATATATATATATATATATATATATATATATATATATATATATATATATATATATATATATATATATATATATATATATATATATATATATATATATATATATATATATATATATATATATATATATATATATATATATATATATATATATATATATATATATATATATATATATATATATATAACTTAGTCATTCATGAGCCGATTTTTTAATTTTTATGCATGAAGCTTTCGATCAATTATAGCAGATTAATACATAAATTAAGACTATCTTAACTGGGGACTTCGTCAGAGGCGTTTCAACATAAGCGAAAACAAACCTATAATACCCTTACCACTTTGTAATGAAGGGTATAAAAAGAGTGACCGCAAGTGCAGTTTTTTTAATAACATTTTTATCTCTATTTTTAATATCTGATCTGTGCCCAGCAATTCTTGTTTTTTATTTGTTCTTGGTAGTACCAACATATACTTGTTGGCAACTGTCATCTCATTTACCCATACATTTTATTTTGTACTAGATGTGCCCGCCCGCTTCGCGCGCTTAAAGATCGCTTTATGACTATAATAATATAACGTTTTTTACATATTTTTTAAAGTTCCCGTTATACACAGTAAACAATGCTACCACCGCTAAAAAAACAAAAACATCTTTCTAATTTCCAACAACATTTCTATTAGTAAAATTGGGTATATTTTCGTTTTTTTTTCTATTTTAACTTAGAAATAAGATATTTTATCGCAAAGAAATTTATTATTCAGGCTTTAGTTCGTTTATCACGGTAAAAAGTACCCTATGTTTGAATCAGGTCTCTAAAGTACCTCTATACCTAGGGTTGTTATCCGTCCTCTTTTTCCCGGGCATTGTCCTCTTTTTGTGGTCTCTGTCCGGGGAAAAATTTTGCGTCCGGGAAAGTCCTACTTTTTACCGACATAATAAGGCAGGTTATACTCGCTTAGTTTGTATTTTACATTTATATATTTTTCGCTTTTATATTGCTTGAAAAATTGCGTTTATTAAAAACCAAGCTAAACAGGGAAATAATTGGTATTGGACGTCCAGCTTATGTTGTAAATAATACTGGCCATTAGGGTTGTGATATGTTATTCTATGGCGTATGTATGTATTGAAAATTTCGATGGTTTTGCGTAAAAAGGGTTGAAGCAATATAGCTTTAAGCTAGAGCTCATAATCTATTTAATATGCTTATTTCAAAACTTATTTGATTGTAAATCCAAATTGATTATTAGGCAAAGGTTCGTAACGTTATATTCAGAAAGAATCAGCCATTATTAATATTCCAAGGAACAAGGGAAAAATTAAAATCCACTTCCCAGAAAACACGGAAACACACCATATGAATTGCCAGGCGTATTGCCTGTATGAAAAATATTATTGCGGCAATAATCGATTTCGTATTGCGGAAGATACTTTCTTCGGGAAGAAACGTGTCTCGATGGCAATACTCCTTCGCAATACGAAAGCGATTCTTCTAGATGATAAACTAGCAATATCGCCAGATAATCACTTATAAGAAAATAGGAATATATCGCCAAAATAGCATTAGGAAGATAAAAAGAAGATTTTGCATTTTTAAAATTAATGTTCGTGGAGATTACCCCCGACCAAAAAGGATAGGAAGGGTGTTATAAGTTTGTAGTGTGTATTTGGTGTCTGTGTATCTGTGCGTCTGTCTGTTCCCTCGTAGAGCCTAAACGGCTGGACCGATTTTGATTTAGGTTTTTGTGTTTGAAAGGACTCTGCGCTTTAATTTCTTTTGCTTGAAAGGCGACTTCATCTAAAATCTTCTAATCTATTTTTCGGTCCAACCATTTTAAAGTTAGTATCACCCATTTACTTCGGGAGTTTTTAACATTTTTGATTTAATGTTATTAAGTATATATTTTTGAAATAAAATTTATTAATTTAAATATTTTTTCTGTCTATATTTTTTTAAAAAGAAAGTAAATAAAGATATTACTTTGATTATTTTGATCTAGATGACAATTTAGGGATATGGCTAAACTAGTGCCTTAAGGGATATCTTCGAATTGTTTGCAGGGTTAATTTTTTTACGCACACAGCAAAACATAGTAGCGCTACTTTCGGAAGCCGCTACACTTCCATCATCAGTACTCATGTGTCTTTTACTTATAACTAATTGCTAGGTGGCTGTGTTGAATGTGATTTCAATTCGTATACATATCGCGACCTCAGTATTGGTTTAGCCCATATGCCAAAAAGTCGGAATGGAGAAAAACAACAAAGAAGATTTATATAAAGTTTTCTCAAAACATATCCGATAGAATTTTGTATTTTTTTGTATTTTCACCACTGCTTAAAAGAAATATGTAAATTTTTGTGAACTTTCATCAATACTGAAAGTAAAATATCTTGTTATGTGCTCCAGTAGCCACTTTTTTTATTTTATTTGTTAAAAGTAGCTTTTGTTGCTCCATGTGTATACTAACTGCTGTGTATTGAGTAACTTGTTATTGAGATGAATGTTCTACTTTCTATTGAAAATAAGCGTATAAATGTTATTAAAAGAGATATTTACATTGAATAAAAAGTAAATATTGATGAAACTTGGTATTTTACTTGATTTCTAATTTTTATTTTTTTTTTATTTAAACAAAATTTTTTTTACAACAAATTTATCAAAATTGATGATATCGAGCACAATGAATTTCGTTAAAATTTAATACGAGAATTAAATCACTTAAGTTGGTGTTAACTAGCCTGTTTATCACAGCAATTCCCAGTGTTACCGCTGGTTTACTTTTCTTTATTCCCATTTTTTTCCTGATCTCTTTAGAGTTCATAATTTTATTTCATGAACAAATAAGACATTTTTGCCAAACAATGAAAGTTTATTTAAGTCGGTAATCCTACCGTTAGGGATATTTGATGTGTAATCGATTGAATTCTTAACTAACTTCGGGTTCTCATTTGATAAAGAACTACTTTTTAATAAATTCTTGTGCTATAACGCTTTTTTGAGAAGTATAAACGACGAAACTCTAAGTTTAAAATTTTTTCCCCAACATTTTAAGTGATATTTGAAGGCGTGATAAATATATCGTCACCTGAAACGCAAAACGTCCTAGCTAATATTTTTATAATTTTACAGGAGAAGCAATAAATATACTAATTTATTGGGCAGGTCTTTTAATATTTTCTTAATTATATCGCTATTTTTGTTCGGGAAAGTCTGAGGTTTATAGTAATTGAGGGACGTAAAAGCAAAGGGATACAAGTGCAAAAAACTAAATTCTGAGTAATTAAGCTTCAAAGTTTTTTGTTTCTATACATTACATACCTAATACATACTTTTGTTTTCTAATACATAGCGTTTTTTTATGTCATCCTACAGGTATGAATTTTTTTACAGTGATAGATATTAGTATTATGTGTTGATTTTTGCATATAACTCAATTTCCCCAGTTTTCGCACTTGTACCCCTTTGCTTTTAAACCCTCAATTATGTGTGTTGGTCAAATACATCGCAATTTATTAAACAGTCAATTTGAATTAGGGCTTTTTCCGTTTCACTTAACAATATGTAGATCATAAGTCTCGATTTATCCAAATATGTATTCTGAAATGTGCATGTACAAACTTATATACAGTCTAAAACATTATTTCAAATTTACGATCATATAAGCTTTGTTTGTTTACTTTTTTGTAGTAGTAAAAGAGAGACTTTTAAAATGGTGTACTCATGAGAAAGAAAATATTAAAATATAAAAACAGAAAATGTGTAAATGTAGTAAAATTGTTCATAGAAATACTGCTCAAAATCATAGCTACAAGTTTAATATGTATATACGATTTTTAACCTACCGTTCTTTAAAGTACTTTTAGTAGTCGTTTCGTCAATTGTTTCAGCATTTAGTGCCAAAATAGACATACAAACAGTTCTAAACTATGATGAGAACACGAACGCAAGATAATGTAGCAAGGCATCTGTCGCTGGACTTAGAGCGAAAATTCAGAAAATATATGATGCCGAGAAGGCATCAAAAATAGTTCAAAACATGTATTGCTTCGGTATCTATATAAAGGACCCAATAAACTCGCATACATGAAAAATGACAAACATTGGTATATGTCAGTTTTTCTCCTCACACTGTTCATGGAAACTGACAAATATTTATTTAAAATTTTTTCAAAAGAAAACAGAAAAACATTTTTAATTTTCGATCATATTTAAACTAGATAAAAAACCAATTGTGATTTCAAATTTGTTTTGAAAAATATAAAAAAATATGTCGCTGCATATGAAAAAATTCTAAACTTAGTACGTTTTCCTTTGATATTTACATCTAAGTATGTCACTCTTCCCCTTACACCATATGAAATGTGTGAGCAAAGAAGAAATTATTAAAAATTTTTATTATTCGTCCAACATGTGTCATTCAAAAAATTTAACCATACACAGTCAGGGAAGCCGTCCAATATGGCATATATATCATACAAGTATGTGAGTATAGGGTACCCTTAATGTATTCAAAGGAACTAAAATATTTAAGATTTCCAATTATTTTGTGCACATAGTGAACAAATCAATTTTCTTCTAAGAAGGGAAAAATTATTTGTTTTGTATCTATAATTTTAATCATTTTTGTATTTTAATTTAAATATTTTTTGTATTTTCTTATATTTTGAAAAATGTTCCGTGCCGTTTTAGATAAATCGTTTTGTTTTAACTATATCTGAAAAGTGAGAAATCTTTCATGGACTCAAAAATATAGAATACCATTTCATTTCACGGTTTTTTTTTGCCACCACATGATAAATTGAGATATAACATATTGGGATTACAAAATATTTTTTGCACCTTTTTGCATACAGCATATACATTTTTTCAAAAGTTCAGCATGAACTCGCATATGTCGCATCAACAAATTTTAGATGTTTGGTGTTCAGCTGTGTCAAATAATAAATATGAGCGCGTCTTGGATTTTATTTTACGAAATATTAGCAAAGGATCCAATCAAACTATTGATTTTAAAAAATTAAAAGCTTTTGTTAGTAAACTTTGCCATGAAATACTGGAAAAGTGGAGAAAGTCTCAAAGATCAAAATTGAAGTTTTTAAAATGCAACAGCGATTGGCTCGCAAATAAAATTGATTTCTCGTTATACTTATGTAAAACTTCTGTTTCCGAGCCCAGTGGTGGTGGACCAAAAAAAATTTCGATGACTGTTGTCAAAAAACAAAAGCAAGAAAAGGAGCTTCTGAAAGTAACCAATCCGAATGAGTTGTTAATGGCAGCTGCCGTAGAACTCCATTCATCTGGTAAGCGATCTTCAGCGGTAATTGTAACTGAGCTTGCAAATGCATCGCCAAAAAGAGGTGTCACAATAAAAATGGCTAGAATGTGTAGTGAAAGGCCAACGACTCTTTCTCCTGACCAGGCCCTGGCAATGATAATTGATACCGATTTAACGACGCATAAATATCAATTACTTAGACAACATACAAAGGCTGTGGATCCCAAGATATATCCATGTTACGATTCAGTATGGAAATCGAAACGTTTATGCTACCCGGATGATATAGTTGTCACTGAATCATATGCGGTTATTAATCTTCAATCATTAATTAATCATACAGTTGTTAGGCTATGTTCCGCTTACGAAGAAGTTTTTCTATCGATGCCGAGCAAGTTCAGTAATGTAATTATCATTATTAAATGGGGATGTGATGGAGCTGAACATAGTCAATACAAGCAAAAATTCGATCAAGAAGATATTTCGGGCGAAAATTTGTTTAGTATTTCCATGGTGTCAATTGAAGTGTATGTAAATACAAACCATGGACTTAAAAATATTATGTATTTGGAAAAACTTGACACCATCCTCAGTATTGTCGTCCAATAAAATTTATATTTGCTCAAGGTAAATTAATTTTATCAGGTGGTGTTGATGTTAAAACAACTACAACATTACAATAACATTTGACATCTCAGCCCCTATGTCAACGTATACAAATTTTGACATACGAGCATCTAATTTGTGGAAAAAAGTAGAACAGCTGTGCTTATAATATCACCTGCATAAATCCACCTTGATATTTGCTAAAGAAACAAAAGAACTTATTTTAAATGAAGTGAAGTTAATTGAAGAACAAATTTCGTCACTTTTACCAACCATATGATCAATACGCAATGTTACTGTCAATGTTACTTCCAAATTAATTTTGTGTATGATTGATGGAAAAGTGTGCAGTGCTCTTTCCAATTATTCATCGTCACAAGCATGCTATCTATGTGGAGCCACGCCAACAGCAATGAATAATCCAGTTCCGATTTTAAATAAAACAGTGGATCAGCATATGCTGTGTTTAGGCATTTCTCCTCTGCACGCCTGGATCCGTTTCATGGAATGTCTATTACACATTGCATACAGAACAGACATTAAAAAATGGCAAGTTAGAGGAGATGGAAATAAAGCAAAATTATTGGAACAAAAAAGACATATCCAAAGACGATTTAAAAATGAAATGATGGGATTATTGGTCGACATGCCAAAACAAAAATCCGGAAATTCCAACGATGGAAACACGGCAAGAAGATTTTTTAGAAACGCTGAGAAGACAGCAGAGATAATTGGCATTGATTTGGAACTGATAAAATGTTTCCACATTATCCTAGAATGTTTAGCATCAGGATATCCAATAAATTCCACAGCTTTTGAAAATTTCGCAGTAATTACAAGAAATATTTATTTAGAGAAATATGCATGGTACTTCATGCCAGTGACAGTACACAAAGTCATATACCATGCAAAAGAAATTATAGATAACTGTATACTTCCAATAGGCCAATTATCGGAAGAAGCGCAGGAAGCTAGGAATAAAGACAACAGAAGATATCGTCTAAATTTCACCAGAAAAACATCTAGAGTTGATTCCAATACTGATTTATTGCATAGACTTTTGATATCATCAGATCCGCTAATATGCAGTTTGCGCAAAATTCCGAAAACTAAAAACATGTTTTAACTCCTGAAGTTTTGGCATTGCTAAAAGAGCCAGACATTTATAATAATGAATCTGATGGGTCTGATTTGGAATAAATAATGTAAATATAACTTTTAAATTTTAATATACGTATCTACCATGTATTATATAATTCTGTAAAAAATATTGAATTACTAACAATTAAAAAAAATTATATATTTTTGACCAGGTGTAACATTTTTTTCAGTGTAGTAACGTCCGATTAACTTTACATTATTGTTTTGGCGTAAGGAATACCCTGGCGACCATTTTGCATCTTGGTTGGACAAATAAATTAAATAAATAAATTTAAAAAATAGTAAATAAAAATTTGTAATAGATAATAAATTTAATAAATTATTATTAATGTTATATGGGTGGTGGACGTACCAGTTCTCCGATTTCGACCAATTTTTTAAAAAGATGCGTAGTTTTATGATAAGACCTAGTTCAAAAATTCGTAGGTTTACCTTTGATTGTTTTCAAAATACAGTCTTTAGTTCCCCTAAAATGGCATAATCTGACACTGTGCGTCGGCTCTTAAGCCGGCTTTGAGCCGATCGGCTTGTTTCCCTGCAGAGGACTGGTAACTACCGTTGGGCTATGTGAACTACTTTGTATTATTATTATAGCACAGTATTGTTATTTACCACTAATCAGCCAGATAATGACACAGTGGACGAGTATTTACAGGAATTGCTAGATGAAGATGTTTCACTCAACAATCTTAGAGAATGTGAGATACTACAACACTGCAATGACTCTATAATAGAGAATGAAAGTCATGCTGATAACGATAATGAGAAAATATTTCTAACAACGCCTAGCACTAGCCAGCAAAATAGAGATGTCGAGCCCAATCGACGATGGAAATTGAAATCCCATGAAACAAATATTCCCGAATTCTCATTACTAGAGGGTCCTGTAGAAGGAATATTTGATAATTTCTTTTATTTATTGCCGATATAGCCGAAAATATAATATTTCAGTCAAATTTATATGCCACCCACAGGAAAAAAATTTTAATTTAAAAAAAGTGAGTTTAGCGCTTTTTTATGCATAAATTTTCTTATGGGTTATCACAAACTTCCCAGTTGGAAAAACTATTGGAGCACAAGTGATGATTTTTGTCTGCCTATAATTGGAAAAATTGGAATAGATTCGGCGAAATATTGAGCAAGTTGCACATTAATGATAATTCTAAAATTGAGGAAGACAATAAAGACCGCCTCTTCAAACTTCGACCTATGATTGATGATTTGAATGATAATTTTCAACAGTTTTACCATGGCACAAGACAACTTTCCGTTGATGAGTCGATGATACTGTTCAAAAGTCGAAATGTAATGGAACAGTACTGTCCAATAAAAAAGTTTTCTATATATCAAGGTAAGAACGACTTTAGAGAAAAAGTATTTTGAATGGGGAAAAACAAAATAGTTGTTCTTGATAATTACTTTACATCAGTCCGGCTTCTAGAAAAACTAAAAACAGAAGGAACATTAGCATATGGAGCAATACGCTACAATAGAATAGGAAGTCCTAAAAATTTATATACATATTGACAAAAAATGAAAAGGTGTGATTGGGAATCTAGTGTCATGTACCTGCATGAACTTGTTTAAGTGGATGGACAACAAACCAATATTTTTGGCATCAAACTATCATGGGACTGAGCAAACAACTGTTTCTAGGAGAGACCGCAATGGCAATTTTAATGATATAAACTGCCCAACGGTTATCAAGGACTACAATTCATTTACGGGCGGAGTTGATCACGCTGATCAATTACGAAGTGCCTACGGTCTTGACCGAAAATCGAAGAAATTGTGGCATCGAATTATCTGGGGCCTATTGGAGAGGACATTTATTAACTCTTACATAATTTATCGTCAGTCCTCTGAAATAGTAACTCTTAGAATTTAGACGCTCTGTAGCTATGGGCCTGTTGATTCTAAGTAATCCAATCGTACGCCGTAAAAGTTTGAAAGCGATATCCACAGATGACCAATACGTTCCAAGCAGTATGAAATGCCGAGGAAAATCAGAGTCAGTCGCAAAAGATAATCGACTAGGAAATCTAGGAACACATTGGCCAACTTTTGTCGAAACACGGGAAAGATGCGAAGTTTGCAGTATAAACAAAATTCAATCGAAGGCCTATGTTGCAATGATAAAAAAAATTTTACGTTAAATATCATGGAATAAATTTATAAAACAAAGTTATAAAATTTACTTAACTACTCACTAAACTATTAAAAATATTAATAAAATTTTAACAATAATCGTTGAGACTTTTTTTAACTTTTGGCTCATGCTGATCCTTTCAGGTCCTCCACAAATTTTAAATTTTGTAAATAACTTTCTGAAGCCCGTATTTTCAATATTTCTTAAAAAAATTAAACTTTTCAATGATTTCAAGCCTTGGCCCACAAGGAGTTAAGAGATAAATTTAGTTTTATGTACTTACACCTGAAAAATAACTATAACAATTTATAAAACATAATTTAAGCTAGTTTTTTTATTTCATATATATTTTTGGAGAAGGAAGAATGTTTACGAAAGGTTTTCGTTACTTTCGTAAAATTAATAATTATTATTGCCTAAACTTTCTTTTCGTAGCATGCTTCGTATATTTTTCGAAAACAAAAATATTTTCAGTGTAGAAATTATTAAATAAGAAATCCCCAAAAATTCGCAGTATGTTCAGTAAAGTCACAGAATTTCGGGATCGAAATTTGGGATTGGCATCACTAGCAACAGCTGATGACTAGAATCGTTTTTGCTATTGTAAATAATTCGTTGCACAAAACACAATAATCATTTAATAACGCGAACTTAATCTAACCATTTTTACAAGATAAAGTTATTTAAAAATTAAAATGCAATTCTTAATTTATTGCGGTATGGGAAAAGCAATGAAACCCATACTTAAAATAATGGCAACTAGGGCCTTTAGTGCTTCATCGTTAGTCACATCGCCAGCAATTTCTACAGAGCACTTTGATATAATTATAGGAGGTGGAGGTTTAGTAGGCACAACATTAGCAGCCTCTCTGGCATCAAATAAAACGTTGTCCGACAAAAAAATTTTACTACTAGAAGGAGCTCCGCCATTTAAAGTTTTTAATGTAAACCAACCGTATGGAAATCGTGTTTCAGCTATTAATAAAAACAGCATAGCTTTATTTGAATCAATAGGAGCTTGGGAACGCATGTTGAACGCTAGAATAAAGCCTGTTAAGCAGATGCAGGTATGGGAGTCCAATAGTGATGCTTTAATACAATTCCAACATGAACATTTTGCAGAAGATGTTGCTTGTGTAGTCGAAAATGATTTAATCTTGAACGCTGTGTATAGTCAACTGAAAGAAGCAGCGCCTAATGTACTAGTGCGCAATTCGGCGCGTATATCTGATGTGAAGCTACCAGCAGAAACAGGAAAAGATATTTCTCAAATAACACTACAAAGCGGTGAAAAATTTTCATGCGAGTTAATAATAGGAGCTGATGGTGCTAATTCTTTGATACGCAAGCATATGAATGTTGATGTATTTTCTATAAACTATGAGCGTATGGGATTAGTTGCTACTTTGAATTTAAGCGAAGCTGCTGATAATTCAGTAGCGTGGCAACGTTTCATACCTACCGGCCCGGTAGCTCTATTGCCTTTAACAGATAAACTTAGCTCTTTGGTATGGTGTACAACAATAACTCATGCGAAAGAGTTGCTAAACATGCCGCCAAATATTTTTGTTGATGCACTAAATGAAGCATTTTGCAAGGAATATTCTAAAAATGATTTAGCTGATAAAGCTATCAGTACTCTGAATTCAATAATGGGTCGTAACTCATCATCAATTAGGCAATATCCGCCACGTGTGTGTGGTGTCTTCGAAAAATCAAGGGCAACTTTTCCCTTGGGATTCTTACATGCCTCATCGTACATAAGTTCAGGTGCAGCTCTAATTGGTGATGCTGCCCATCGTATACATCCTTTGGCTGGTCAAGGCGTAAATCTAGGTTTTAGTGATGTAACTTATTTAACTGAAACTTTAGCCGATTCAGCTTATGCGGGTGCTAAATTGGGCGATAAGCAGTATTTGATGACATACGAACAAAAATGTTTAAAGAAAAATGTACCGATCATGGTGGGAGTTCATGGTTTACATACTCTATACTCGACTACACTTACGCCGGTGGTACTGTTGCGTAGTTTGGGTTTGCAGTTTACTCATAATGTACCGCAAATAAGAGATATTTTCATGAAAAAAGCAATGGGTCAAAATATAGTTGCTGAGTAAGAAGTTTTCTAAAGTAATATGAATTTATTTGTAAACAGTTATTCATATTTTGATGTAATTTAATCATTTTTGTTATTAAAAAGTTTTATAAAAATCTCAACCAATATGCATTTTTAACCGACTTCAAAAAAGGAGAAAGTATATTAATTCGTCATGTATATTTTTTTATAGATGTTCAATCAAAACTCCGCCTTTTATAAACCGATTTCGGATTTTTTTCTTTATTTAAAAGAATGTACTTCCAGATTGGTCCCGTTGTAAAGTGGGTGGAGTCCCGCCCATACGAAGTAAATACACATGCCTTTTCGGCTTTTCGATCAACCATTTAGCCTATTATTATTATTATTATTAGTTTATTGTTTTGTAGTAGATTTTCATTTTTTGTATTTTTTTTATTCAGACTAAATTTGCACGATGAAATATTTCATAAAATTTTTGACATTAAACTTTATTTACTAATAGAATGGACTAGAAAACAAGTTGGGTTGAAAAAGTGGTAAAAAATAAAATTTCATGTGGTTTTTGTAAATTTTCTTCACCGCATTAGCTTTTCCGCACTTGCAACAAGCAACTAAGAATAGTTTCATGAAATAAATTTATTATTAGTTTTTTTTCGTTTTATTTCTAATGCTAAATTTAGACGATAAAATATTTGTTGAAACTTTTTTATTTGCTTAATTGCAAGTGTTCAAAAGCAAATGGAGTAAAGACAATTGATCAAAGCCATCTAAAAATTGGCTTTTATTTAGATTTTCCTTTTTCTTGTAAAATAACTAAAACTCGAGAAACGCCTCTTCTATATTGAACCATAGAAATGTATATGGTTCACAAAATCTTTCTTTCTAAACTTCACTGCTTGCTCGTTTTTCTAATTTCGATTAATCTGAGCCAAAAGTCGATTTCAGTATAAAGTTGACAACTAAAAATCGATTGCAAAAAATCGTTTTTGGCACTAAAAGCGATTTTCGACTACAGTCGAAATCAACTTATCATTCACTACTTTTCATCTACTTCTAGTCAACCGATTCCTATGAAACTCAGCACACACATTAAGCTTCTCTTTGAATACTACACCATGATTAAAAAAATTGGCAGTGACACGCCCATGCAAAGTAAATATTCCTTTTCAACAACTTCTACTGAGCCGATTCTTATGAAACTTTGCATACACATTTAGTTATTGTTACAATACAAAATTATGGTTTAAAAAGTGGGCAGTGCCACGCCCATGAAAAGTAAATATTCATTTATACTACTCCTACTTAACCGATTCTTATGGAACTTCGCACACAATTACTCCTCGTGAAAGTACAGCATTATCATAAAAATTTTTGGGCAGTGCCACGCCTATTTTGTAGTTATTATTCCCACTTATTCCGTAACTATTTGTCACGTCAAGACAATACTAAAAAATTGGGACATTTCTACTCGTCATCGACAACAATTTACAATGACTGACAGCCACTTACTATTCTCTAAGGCATCGAAAATGGAATGATGCTGTTTATAGTAGTAAATTATTGTCCACAGCGAGTAGACAAGTGCCAAATATTGATTTAAACTCTAATTGTTGTGCACCCCCAACTAATTCATATATTTATGGCGGTCAGGAATAGGACGATGTCTGCCTGGGATGCTATACAAATTTTAAAGCAAATTAACTCTAACTTCAGAATTATTTATTTATATACCTACGTACATACATATGTCCCAAAATATTTTTTTCTATGTGTCTCTTTCCTGTTCTCTCGGTAAATATGTATGCAGATTTACAAAAATGATCGTTTCATAAAACTAAAAAGCAATTTTCATACTTACATGCATTAGCGTATCCTCTTTCATGGTTCAAATATTGAATGTCAATCAATTTCTTTAAAATAATATCCCTTGCTTCTTTGTGATCGCTGAAGTGTACATAACGTAGCACTAGTTTTAAATCATCACATAGTATTGTAAGCTGCAACCATATTTGTATGGGTTCATTTCGTTTCATTCGTGACAAAACATTTGGATTTTGTATACGTTCAATTAAACCAAACACTTGTACACAATGTTTTATTATTTCCTCTTCAAATATGTGAAAACCTTTGGCTCCCGGTATTGTAAGCGAAAGGAAATAAGCATTGGCAGCCAATACTGATAATTTAATATAAACCTGTGACGTTCCATCTACCTGTATCAAAGCAGCCAATATGAAAATAAACGCCAGATATCCATCCCTAGGTGCTACCTTTACAACTTGATCCCAACAGTCGAAAGTATTGTCATAACTAGACTCTGCTTCACCACGCAGGCTACGGAGTGTACCACATAATTCCATTAAAATTGAAGCAATTTGATCATCTAAAGCAGCACGTTGCACCAAAGGAATTCCAATAAATTTTAGCATGGCTTGATCAAGATGCCCACCTGCATTTCCGTTGTGTGGTGAGACTTTACTTTGATGTACATTTTCTAAGATTTCTTCGATTTCCTCCCATACTAAATTTATCACCAAATAATCACTTAATTTGTTAAATATTTTTATTAATTCACTCATTTTTCCAAATTTGTAGGACGACCGCTTAAATCAAACCGCTATTCTTATAAAAAATGTAAGCAAGCAGTTTTCTGACATTATCTTTCCATTATTTTTTCTCATTTTCAGTGGTGCCAAGTTCATGGCTTTGTAAGATGCCCTTTACATTAAGGGTGATGTCGCTGGGGAAAAATTATTCAGCTTTGAAAATAAAAGAGAAAGCAACACAGTATTTTTTGAATTTACTGTGTATGGGCGTGACCCTCCTCATTTTTCAACAGGACCAATCTGGAAGCGAAAGGGCTCAAATGCTAAAAAAAAATTCAAAAATGTTAGAGGGCTCAACAGTTTTCTACTTTATAGCGATAAACAAGTGTTTGCGATTATAAAATCTTTAAAATTAACAAAAATTAAAAAAATATTCGTTTTAAAATACATTTGAATGCAAAAAATTAATTTAAAAAAAACTGGATACATTTTATACTGATTGCAAAAAAAAAATCTTTTTGAGTAGAAATAGATAGCTATAAAGTTCGGTCAGCAATGGCTGAATGCAATATATGCAAAACTCTGATTCGTGGTGAATCTGGAATCAGATGCATTGGAATGTGCAATAAAATGTATCATTCTACAATTAAGTGTTCGGGCGTAGATCAATATTCCCAAAAAATATTGGATACTAACAACTTTGTACGTTTTATATGTGAAGATTGCGTGCAGTATATACACAATGTTGATATGGTATTAAAAGATATACAGGATGAGGTTACAAAGAATAAACAAAGTATGATAGACTATAAACATGAATTTGGTTCACTATTAAAACAAAATGAATACGAAATTAAGGAACTATTAGAGGCAATAGAGAAAAGATACGAGGAAAGACTGCAAAAAATTGATCGTGTTCACAAATCATATGAAAAATATTTAGAAGAAATTAAAAATTTATTTGGATACATAAATGAATTCGACAACAAAAATAAACAAATGTGCAAAGATATTGAAGAAAAAAACAACACTATGTGTAATAAAATAAGAAAGGTCATTAAAGAAACAAATGTAGATCAAAAGAAAATTACATACGCAGAACAAGTCAAAAATAAAAAAGTGATGCCAGATTTAAGTAAACGTGTACCCCTAATTGTTAAACCGAAGGAAAAACAAGCTGTAGATAAAACTAAAGAAGCGTTGAATAAAAAAGTAAATCCAGCTAATATAAAAATTACAAATGTGGAAAATAGAAGAAACGGAACGGTGATAATACAAAGTGAGAACGAAGAAGAAAGGGAGAAAATACGTAGCGCTATAGAAAACGAGTTAAACGACGGTTATGAAATTAAGGTGCCCAATCCAAGATTGTTAATATGTCATTTGACTACAAGGAAGATGAGTTAGTGGAAAAATTAAAAAGCCAAAATCCAGCCATTAATAATGGTGAAATTAAAATACTCCATAAGTACAATTACAAAAGAAACAATAAAATAATATATAACGCTAAGATATCAGTTGATGGTTTGACGTATACAAGAATTCTGGAAGCCCAAAAAGTGAATATTGGATGGGAACGGTGTAAGGTGTTTGATGGAACAGAACTAACGCAATGTCTTAAATGTAAAGGGTATAACCACATATCAACAGATTGCAGAAATGAGGAAGTATGTTTAAAATGCCACGGAACTCATAAAACCAAAGAATGTAATGAAGAAAAAATTATGAAATGCATAAATTGTGTAAGGATAAACAAAAAATTAAATATGGGCCTCGATGAAAATCATTTTACAAATGATAAAGAGTGCAAAGTTTATCAGAACAAATTAAACACAAAAATGAAGAGAATGGGCCTGATTGATTAACAATCAAAGAGCATACGAGCGATCTATACTAACATACAAGGTCTAATAAACAACTTTAACCAAGTAGAGGAAATTACTATGAAAGAAAATATGGATTTTATAATGTTATCTGAAACTCATATGACAGAAAGTGTAGAAGAACGCGAAATTCAATTACAAGGGTATAATCAGGTATTATCTATGTCTGCATCATCAAAAACTGGAGGTGTGATTATTTACTACAGAAATAATTGGAAGGTTGCAAAGATGATAGAAAAAGTAGAACAGTTAAAATATTGGATGTTGTTCTGTAAAGCGAAATATGAAAATGTTAATTTAATAGTGGCAACAGTATATAGATCACCAAGTTACGGGGAGTCCGAGTTTTGCAAAATTTTTGAAGAAACTCTAGAAGAAATATGCGATAATATGTGTGATATAGTGATATCTGGTGACTTCAATGTGGACTGGTCCATTAATAGCTTTTATAAGAAAAAGATTGAAAGAATACTTCATGATAATGGACTTAAACAAATAGTGGGCGAATATACCCGGATCACAAGAAATTCAAATACAACAATAGATTATGTTATTACAAACAGCAGAAAAATATCAGCAAAAAACAGCACAACGAATAAAATATCGGACCACGAGGTGATAAATATTATAATCGAAAATCCAAATTTTAAGCCGACTAACAACAACGAAGAAAAAATAGAAGTTTTTAAATACAATAAAATAACTTTTGAAAGACATATAAGGTCTCTAATTAAATATGATGAGACGAAAAGTATAAATGATAATGTAGTGGTAATAGACAACGCGTTCATCGACACTGTTAAAAAATTTACTTATGAAAAGAAGATAAAAAATGAAAGCTGTGCTAACAAATGGTTCAATAATGAATTAAGAATAATGAAAATGGAGAAAATAAATAAATATCACATTGCCAAGATAGAAAAGACAAATGAATCGTGGTTAAATTATACAACCATTAGAAACTTATATAAAGTGAAAATTGAAAACGAAAAGGCTAAATATATAAATAACCAAATAAATGATGCAACAGATCAAAAACAGATGTGGAAAAATATAAAAAAAATTAGTACTTAAAGAAAACAAAGATGTGATAAACTCTGTGATATTTAATCAAGTAGAAATTAAGGATAATACAGAAATAGCTAGTCATTTTAATAATTATTTCGTAAACAGTATTAGTATAATAAGAGAATCAATCGATAATGTGCAATATAAAAACATAATACCTGTGATAAATAACCAATTCAAATTCCGTGCAATAAATATATTAGAACTTAAAAAAACAATAAAAGAGTTAAAGACGAAATCTGATTTTAACAGAATATCGACGAAGATGATTCTTGACAGCTGGCATGCAATGGGCAATATTATTTTAAAAATAGTAAACAAGTCCCTCGAGACTGGAGTTTTTCCAGAAAATTGGAAAGAGACCATGGTAGCACCAATTACAAAGGTTCGAAAAACAAGGAAATGTGAAGAATTTCGACCAATTAATACATTGAAAACTTGTGAAAAAATTTTGGAAAAAATCGTAAAAGAACAATTATACGAATACATTGAAAACAACAATATTCTTTCAAAATACCAGTCAGGGTTCAGAAAAAAAAAACACTCCTGCGAAACAGCCGTTAACTACGTGGTGAATCGATGGAAATGTAAGGAAAGAAACAACAAAATAATGGCAATTTTTCTAGATTTTAAGAGAGCTTTTGAAACAATTGACAGGCAAATAATGATATATAAACTAAAAATGTATGGCATACAAGAAAAAGAATTAGACTGGTTTAAATCGTATCTTGAAAGCAGAACGCAAGTTACTAAAGTTAATGGTAAGAAGTCAACACCAATAAGGAATGACTACGGAGTGCCACAAGGATATATGAAAAGAAAACAAAAATAATGGAAATTAATATGACTAGCAATGAACCATTTCAAATAAACAATGAAAACATAGAAAAAGTAGAATGCATAAAATATCTTGGTTTCGTAATTGACAAAAAGTTGAAATTCAAAGAACATATTGACTACATCTGCAAACAAATCGGTAAAAAAATTGGGTTTTTCAAAAGAATCAGAAATAAAATATCAGTGCGAACTGCAATAAACATATACAATACAATAATAAAACCACATTTTGAGTACGGGTCGACAATACTATATACATGTTGCGTAGAAGAACAGTTAAATAGACTACAAAAATTACAAAACAAGGCGATGAGGACTATTCTAAAATGTAACAGGTTCACTCCGATTTATATAATGCTTGATATGCTGAAATGGCTTAACATAAAACAGAGACTACAACTTAATACGCTCACTTTTATAAAGAAAATGGCAAAAGGGGATGCACCGGAGTATTTATGCAATCAGATAAATTATGTTAGTGAAATGCAGCCATACAGGTTACGAAATTCACTGGATTTCCATATAACAAGGGTCAGAACAACACATATGCAGAGATCACTGTTTTACAAAGGACTTCAAATGTATAATGAAATTCCAAATAATCTTAAAACTGAAAATAATTTGAATATATTTAAAAGAAAATGTGTAAATTTAGTCAGAAATAATATTAATTTTCCAGATATTGTTAACAACAATGTATTGTAAATTTATAAATCCAAAAGAGTTCAAATTTTAAAAGTATTTTAAATACTAATTAATAAAAAAAAAAATTTTGTGGTGTTGTGGAGTACTGGTGATGAGATGTTCGTACTCTTTGATTATACTTTGAAATATATATATATATATATATATATATATATATATATATATATATATATATATATATATATATATATATATATATATATATATATATATATATATATATATATATATATATATATATATATATATATATATATATATATATATATATATATATATATATATATATATATATATATATATATATATATATATATATAGATATATAGACTTTTTTATTTGATGCATATATTCGCTATTATAATTATAATGCTAAATTTTATTGGCCAAGAGGCTAACTGTATTATAAATGGATAAATAAATAAATAAAAAAATAATAAATCGCTTCATGGCGTATTTTTGAGGGAACATACATAAAAAAATACATTGATAGCTTTTCTCCTTCTGAAGTCGGTTAAAAATAAAGAAAATACAAGTAAATAACAAAGTATAAATTTGCGTATATAATAGTGGCGGCGGTAATAGTACATGTAAAATTTTTCGCATGAAATAATCAATGTTGCCCAGCGTTTTTAATAAATTTGAACTCAGTACCAGGCTTCAGGCACAAGATGCCCACCCAATTTTTCGTATTGTATAATAATAGAACCAATGTGCATTACTACGTTTATACACCGAGGTTATTTGCAAATAAGAACGTAAAATGCTGCCAAAACATCTAAATTACCAAAGACACTTTTGGTATGCTCATTGCATTTATTCATTTACATACGTTCATTAGTGTTTTCTTAGAAAATATAAGGTAAAGTATTGTCTGAAATATTAAGTTTCTTTAATAAATACGAAAGTTTGCAGTTCTAAAGAAAAGTTTTATAAATGCGACGAGTTTGACCAAGTAAATAAAGTACAATATGTAGAAAGGTATTAAAAAAATCATCGCTTATGTTGGCTTCAGTAGCAAGTCCTCTGTCAAAGATATGTTTTAACGACATTGGCAACTATCTTAATTTAGACGAAGAAATCTTTGACGAAATTTTCTTCTGGAAACTTTTTTATTTGTTTACGGCAAGGCAATTGAAGTAATAAAAACTTGACAAAAACGATCTGAAATCTCATTTCGTACCACTTTGTCTATCAAAAATTGCTTTAGATTTATTTATACATAGCTTAAACTATTTGCAAAAATACACATATAAAAAAAATCCAAATTATTAGTTCTCCTTTTGTAAATGTGGCACGGTTTGTATTTAATATTTCTAAAAAACAAACTTCAAAAATTACCTTAAAAGTCAAACAGTTTTAAAATGATATTACCTTGTACTTTTATATCATGGTATAACTCACGAAAACAATTGCTGATTAACGAACTATTTGCAAATAAGAACTTTGAGATGTCACCTTTACACATGTTTGTTAATAAAAAAATTGATATATATATATATATATATATATATATATATATATATATATATATATATATATATATATATATATATATATATATATATATATATATATATATATATATATATATATATATATATATATATATATATATATATATATATATATATATATATATATATATATATATATATATATATATATATATATATATATATATATATATATATATATATATATATATATATATATATATATATATATATATATATATATATATATATATATATATATATATATATATATATATATATATATATATATATATATATATATTCCGGTTTATCGTGGTGTACCTCAGGGTTCCATTTTAGGTCCTCTTTTGCTCCTTTTGTATGTGAATGACGTATTTAGCGTATTAAATTTTTTAGATGCTTATACTTATGCTGATGATATTCAACTCTTAGCATCTTGTAATCTAATGACCGCTAATGCTGCCGAGGAAAGAATAAACTGGGAATTAGCGTGCGTAGAGAGGTGGTCCAGGGAAAACTTTTTGCAGTTAAACCCTACGAAATGTAAAATAATGATATTTTCTAAGCAATCTCTTGCATTGGATATTGTTATTGATAATGTACTGTTGGACTCTGTTTCTCATTATAAGACTCTTGGTGTTATTTTAGACGATAAGTTAACATTTAACTATCACATAAATTCTGTTATTTCCCGCACAGCTTGGACATTGAGAAGACTATATAATGTTGCTTGTTTTTTGCCCATTACAGCAAGACGCCGAGTTGCTATGTCATTATGCCTGCCGTTGTTTAATTATGGTATTGAACTTGTTTCTGGTTCGTCATCCCTAAATATGGAAAGACTTAGAATTTGCTTTAACAGGGTTATTCGTTATATTTTTAAAATTAGGGTTGGGGAACATGTTTCTCACTATCAGACGGACTTGCTTGGCTGTAGGTTTGATCAATACATCAAACTAAGACATATGCTCTTTTTCTATAAAACTGTTAAATATGGATGTCCGTCATATTTGGCAGAAAAATTCCATTTTGGCGTCTCTGGTAGAACACACTCTATGGTCTGTCCTACACATGTTTCGCTGATGATGGAGAGATCCTACCTAGTTAGGACCTCGCGATTATGGAATACAGTTATACCATATCAAGACCGCCGATTCAACCACTCCCTATCTGCTTTTAAAAAGATTTGTCTCTCATACTTATAATGCGAATAATGTTATTTTGAAGTTTAAGTTTAGCGATCCGGCATATGTCAGCAACGCAATATATCCTTTTCAATTTTAAATTTTGAGTTACTTACTTGGTTCTACTGTTGTTCTCTACGGGATAAAGGCATATATTGTGTTGTTTGATTTAATCGTTGGTTTATGTTAATCGATCTTCACTGGTATATGGTACTGTGATTTCGCTCACAGACAAACTTTTCAACTATTGTATACTTATAGATCTTTTCTTTGAGTATGTGCAAAAAATCAGGGGTTTTCTTTTCTTACTAATATCATTTAACAGGATATTTCTAGTATAATAATATATTGTTTATAAATATTGTTGAATATCATACACTTTATTGGATTATATCACTTTACATAATTATATACACACGTACATTTATATAATGTTGTAGACTAGTCAACTGGCCCTACGGGCTTGCGACATATTTTTTGAATAAATAAATAAATAAAAATAAATAAATATATATATATATATATATATATATATATATATATATATATATATATATATATATATATATATATATATATATATATATATATATATATATATATATATATATATATATATATATATATATATATATATATATATATATATATATATATATATATATATATATATATATATATATATATATATATATATATATATATATATATATATATATATATATATATATATATATATATATATATATATATATATATATATATATATATATATATATATATATATATATATATATATATATATATATATATATATATATATATATATATATATATATATATATATATATATATATATATATATATATATATATATATATATATATATATATATATATATATATATATATATATATATATATATATATATATATATATATATTCAATAGAACACTGAAGATGGCACATAGCCGAAACCGGTCTGTTTTCAAACCAAATTTGACGTGGGATGACGGAAAATCGTTCCAAATATATATATATATATATATATATATATATATATATATATATATATATATATATATATATATATATATATATATATATATATATATATATATATATATATATATATATATATATATATATATATATATATATATATATATATATATATATATATATATATATATATATATATATATATATATATATATATATATATATATATATATATATATATATATTGTTACGAAATGAAAATGCAGATTCAAATGTAACGGCACAAACTGACAACCCGATCATTATCTGCTTTATACCCCTAAATCACTGTAATAAAATCAAAACCTGGCAGCCAAGTACCACAATTAAACTTGGCATCACTCGACAACTGCCAATAGAATTCAAAATAACGGAAAATGGAAGTTTCCGGAATCTTCAGGAAACGGTAGCTAGAACTTTCAAGATTATTCGAGACTGCTTAATCGCAATTACAAACAGTGACATTAAACTGAAACTGCAAGAGATATGTACTCGTGCCACGACAAACAGCATGGATTTAAGTACAATGTTCGCCGCTATGATGGAAAAATTTCAAGAAGTTAAGGCTGATAATCAAGCAACGTCTAAAGCTAATAATGAGCGACTGCTGGCTGAAGTTAAAGCTGAAGTTCAGGAAACATCTAAGGCCACAAATGAGAAGCTAGTGGAAATTTCTGAGGCCATAAATAGAAGAGTAGATGGCATTGAGGTACAAGTCAGCAAATTTGACGAGAAACTCTCAGAACTAGAGAACAAACTCCATAACCTAGAAATTGGCGGCGTCGAAGTGCATGTAAAAGATGTGGACGAGAAATTGCATGACCTGGAAGCAAAAATTGTTAATCTTCAGTGTCAAGGAGGGCCAGTGAGAGTTATTCCAGAGGTTTCCAGCAGAACTAAGACTCCTTGTTTCGATGGCAGTGCACAATTGAACATCTTCAAATTCCAGTTCGACACAGTTGCCAGTAAAAACGGATGGAACAGTGAAGAAAAGGCCATAGAGTTGATTTTGGCCTTAAAAGGAGCCGCAGCAGAAGTACTCGAAACCGTACCAGGGAGCTGCAGAAACAATTTTGATGACATAATGGCGGCACTGCAGCAAAAATACGGTGGCGAACATAAGCGAGATATATACCGCATGGAATTGCGATGTAGAGGACAGAAGCCCAATGAGTCTCTACAAGATTTCGCAATGGAAATTGAGCGGTTAGTGCAGCTTACGTATCCAGGCGAAAACCATCCATTCCTGGATCACGTCAAAACAGAGGCGTTTGTTAACGGCATCCGTGATCCTGACATCAAGCTTGCAGTGTGTGCTACACAAAAGGCTACCTTTGCGGAAATGGTTTCATTTGCACTAGCTCAGGAGACTGCTAGGGTGATTTGGAAGCCACAGGTGTGCAAGGTGCGGAACGTGGAGGTCATTGCCGAAAATGAGAGTGATCTAGTCTCTAGCATCAAGGAGGCAGTGAGACAAGCATTGGCGGAGAAGGACGGCAAAGTAAAAGCTAAGTGTTATAACTGCGGCAAAATTGGCCACTTCCAGCGCAACTGCAAGGCGCCAAGAAAAAGAGCCAGATCTGTTTCGCCACCAAGGAATAGTAAACGGGTGAACCAACAAACAACACAAGAGTCCCCGTTAAACTAAAACGAGCTAGAACTAAGGGGCAAGAGCTAGCTCCCACAAACGACGGCCCCACAATCTCCATATCAGTAATGCAGCAGAAAAATAGCAACCTTACTGCATGTGGATACATCAACGGCGAAAAGCACATCTTCACCATAGACACAGGAGCGTCGCAGTCAATAATCAGGCCCGATATAGCGAAGGGGAAGTGTGAACCTTTAAGGAATATAAGACTACGTACAGCTACTGGGGAGCCTGCCACTGTCTACGGTAAGACTGAAGCAAAGGTGACTATAGCCAATATAAGCGTGAAACATGTGTTTATCGTTGCCGATATTGTTGACGAGGTGATTATTGGAGCCGATTTTATGATAAACCATGGCATCAACCTGCATATGGGGCAACAAGTGATGATTTGGCGTAATGTTGAAATACCGCTTGATGTTGGATATGACAATCAAACGCACGTAAGGAAACTAGTTGCTATTGAAAACCAGACGATACCACCGCAGTCTGAATCAGTAATATGGGCACGCATGGAGGGAGATTGTGAGGACAATCGGTTGTGGGTAGTAGAACCAACAGAAATTAAGAGCGAGCTATTAACAGCAAAAGCCCTCGTAAAAACTTGCAAAGGAGGAAAGATCCCTATAAGAGTACTTAATTTATCAGGCAACGAAAAAGTCGTCAACGGAAATTCTGCTATAAGCCAATGTACTCCACCAGAGGCAATAATAAACTGCGAGAGAAAGCCAGAACCAGCCAATATGTCCACAAAAGAACGTGAACAATTTGAAGAACACGTGGGGAAATGGGTAGCAGGATTAGCAGCTCCTGATAGAAATAAAGCTAAACAGCTGCTAAAAAGGCACACCAGCGTCTTCGCCTTGAAAGATCAAAGCCAAGGGAGAACGGCAATAGTGAAACATGAAATAAATACACGCGAAGCGAGGCCGATCAAACAGCCACCCAGAAGTGTACCCCTAGCAAAAGGGAATGAGGTAAAAGAACTCGTCCATGAAATGGAGCGGAATGGTGTAATCGAGCCATCTTCAAGTCCTTGGAGTTCGCCCGTGGTCTTAGTCAAAAAGAAGGATGGCAGTACGAGATTCTGCGTAGACTACAGAAAGCTCAATGACGTTACTAAGAAGGACAGTTATCCGCTACCAAGAATTGACGACACTTTAGACACGCTGGCTGCAACGAAATGGTTCTCCACGTTGGACCTACAAAGCGGATATTGGCAGGTGGAGATTGCAGAGAAAGATAAGGAGAAAACTGCTTTTAGCGCGAGCGATGGATTATGGCAGTTTAAAGTTATGCCATTCGGGCTCTGCAATGCTCCAGCTACTTTTGAACGCCTAATGGAACGAGTGCTGAAGGGACTTCACTGGAAGACTTGCTTGGTGTACCTTGATGACATCGTCGTGATGGGAAATACTTTTGATGAGCACCTCAAAAATTTGGCAGAAGTTCTTCAACGCATATCATCAGCGGGCTTAAAACTTAGCGTGAAGAAATGTGCATTGTTCCAGAAAGAAGTAAAGTATTTGGGCCATCGAGTTACGGCAGACGGAATCTCAACGGATGAAGATAAAATACGAGCAGTAAAGGACTGGCCTCGTCCGAAAAATCTTCATGAACTGCGCAGCTTTCTGGGCCTTTGTACCTACTACAGACGCTTTGTACCAAATTTTGCCAACGTCGCTGCAAGCTTGCATGAGCTGACCAAGAAGTCGAGGCAGTATCACTGGGGCGAACAGCAGGAGAATGCGTTCCAGACACTAAAGGATTTACTGAGTACGTCACCAGTACTAGCCTATCCCATAGCTGGAGAAAAATTTTTGCTTGATACCGATGCGAGCGGCTATGGCATAGGAGGTGTGTTGTCGCAAGTTGTCAATGGCACAGAAAAAGTGATAGGCTATTATAGCCGTATACTCTCAAAGCCTGAGAGAAACTACTGTGTGACACGACGTGAGCTTTTGGCAGTGTTGGAGTGCATAAAACACTACCATAAGTACCTGTATGGCCAACACTTTACGCTGAGGACCGACTATTCTGCATTGAGATGGCTGTTGCAGCTTAAAAATCCTGAAGGGCAGCTAGCGCAGTGGATTGAACGTCTTCAAAGCTACGACTTCAGCATCGAGCATAGAAGGGGTGTAAAGCATAACAATGCAGATGCTTTATCACGACGGCCCTGCAGCTTGGAGTGCAGACATTGTGTTAAGGCCGAAAAGAAGGAATGCGTTATTGATCTTCGGCTAACACACATCGATTCCGATGAGGACTGGTCAGCGGCACAGAGGAACGACACCATATTGGCGACAATTATAGCAGCCAAAGAGGAAAATAGAAGACCTGCTCGCAATGTAATATCAGCTGAAAGCCTACTTGTGAAATCTTATTGGGCTCAGTGGAATAGCCTGAAGCTGATAAACGGGTGCTTGTACCGCGTATGGGAAAGTGCAGATGGTAAAATGGCTTCCAACCTAATAGTTGTGCCATCCTCCAAGGTGAATAAGGTTTTGCACGAGTTTCACAATGGTCCTAGTGGCGGTCATCTGGGAGTGACAAAAACGCTGGAGAAGCTAAAACAGCGTTTTTATTGGGTTGGATGTCAACAAGCCGTAGCCGACTGGATAGCAAACTGCCCACAGTGCATCGCAGCAAAAGGACCAGTAAGAAAAAGTCGAGGACAGCTGCAGCAATACAACTCAGGTGCACCATTTGAGCGGATAGCAATGGATATAGCAGGTCCTTTTCCCGTCAGCGACGCCGGGAATCGCTATGTTCTTGTGGTGATGGACTATTTTAGTAAATGGCCAGAAGTATATGCCATACCCAATCAAGAAGCAAGGACAGTTGTGAATGTATTTGTCAACAACTGGGTATGTCGCTATGGTGTTCCAATAGAATTACATTCTGACCAAGGTAGAAACTTCGAGTCTGCTATATTCCGGGAAATGTGTGAATTATATGGGATAAAGAAAACAAGAACGACGCCGCTGCACCCACAGTCCGATGGCATGGTAGAGAGATTTAATCGCACTCTAGAGGAGTACCTGCGAAAAGTGGTAAGCGCGCATCAAAGGGACTGGGACGAGCACATTCCCAAATTTTTGTTGGCATATAGGTCAGCTGTACATGACTCGACATCACGAACACCTGCTAAAATTGTCTTCGGGACGGAAATAAAATTGCCTGGTGATTTGGAATTTGGCGTTAAGCCTACACCAACAAAAGAAGAAGGCACTAGCTTCACCCAAGAGCAAGAAAATTTAAATGAGCTACATGAATTTGTCCGCAACCGAATTAGAATGGCCAGTGACAAGATGAAGGCTAGATATGACCGAGCTGCAAGTTCTGAGGGATTCAATGAGGGTCAATTGGTTCTACTTTACAACCCACAACGAAAGAAGGGATTGTCTCCAAAATTGCAGACTCATTGGGATGGACCGTATAAGGTTATTAAATGGAAAATGAAAAATGAAAATCGTACACCTGGAACGACTGGCGCACTATGGAAAAGGTGATTATGTGCCTACTCGGGACGAACAGGCTTAAGTGGGCGGCAGTGTTACGAAATGAAAATGCAGATTCAAATGTAACGGCACAAACTGACAACCCGATCATTATCTGCTTTATACCCCTAAATCACTGTAATAAAATCAAAACCTGGCAACCAAGTACCACAATTAAACTTGGCATCACTCGACAACTGCCAATAGAATTCAAAATAACGGAAAATGGAAGTTTCCGGAATCTTCAGGAAACGGTAGCTAGAACTTTCAAGATTATTCGAGACTGCTTAATCGCAATTACAAACAGTGACATTAAACTGAAACTGCAAGAGATGTAGACTTGATGACAGCGTAATTTGTTAAGTTGCAAATATTAGAGTATGTGTGTGTGCGAAGATAAACAAACAGAAGAATAATCTCATGCATCTACACACGCACATACATTGCACCATAGCAAGACCAAAATGATCATGCCGTACACTTAAAGATGAAAAGAGACCTGAATTACAGTACAGTTAAAGATAAAGAGAGACGGCTGTATTCCAGAAAGTTAGCGAAGTTACCAGAAGGTTTTATAATTGACTATATAAGGGGAGGCTGCCAGACGACAGAGAGAAGTGTGTTTTTAAACTTAGACGAGTAAACATCGCCAAGAATAGTTAGTGTGTACATCGCGTTTAGTTGTACGTGTTTTTAAAGTAATAAATAAAGTGTTACTGAGAATTTATTTGTAAAATAAATATCCGTGTTTTATTTTATTGCAATTCAACGAATCCTGTGAAAATAATAAAACCGTTTTTATGTAAAGGACTAAAAACGTAACAATATATATATATATATATATATATATATATATATATATATATATATATATATATATATATATATATATATATATATATATATATATATATATATATATATATATATATATATATATATATATATATATATATATATATATATATATATATATATATATATATATATATATATATATATATATATATATATATATATATATATATATATATATATATATATATATATATATATATATATATATATATATATATATATATATATATATATATATATATATATATATATATATATATATATATATATATATATATATATATATATATTAAGAAATAGATAGCGGCCCATCCATTATACAATATTATTGCACATGTTATTGTACATATTATTGTCGTTTTAGCTTATACCATACAACAAATGCCAGAATATTTTCAAAGAAAATATTGCCCAATTTTCCTGACACACCGACCACACGAGCAATTGCAATTGCATTAATACAAGCAATAACGCCAGCAGAGCCGCGACGTCAATTGCCAATGTTCTTGCTTGTATTTCTTGGTAGGGAGCACGTACAAATTTTAAAACATTAAATTTACAATTTTGCTGAAGAAGGTAAACAACGCACAATCGTGCGTTGTTTACACTGTATTCTTTTATGTATGTAATTTATAATTATATAAATAATAATTTTTTACATTTCCAGCGATGTTCTCTTAAAAATTGGATTTATTGTTAATTTTTTCACTTTTCAAAAACAAAAAATTTTCTTATGGCGATTGAATTTGACAGCTTGTGTTAAAAAATTATTGCTCAGCAATATGTATTAACATGTGTTGCTGAATATGTATTTAAACACATATTCATACGGTCCACACTCAAATATCTTGTGTCGGCAATCGAATTTGACGGTTGCCACGGCAATAATTGCCAACCTTATTGTTCGTGTGGTCGGGCTGTGATGTGAAAAAGTAATCATAAGACGAAACAAAATTGCCACCACATTACACAATTTTCATTATTTTACAATAAAAATCAAAAACCTTTTGACTTTTGCCAATTTATTGTGCCAGCGTCAAATATGACATACACATTGGTGATATTATTGTACAATACAAAAATTGGACAATTAAATTTACTATTTTTGTTATATGACCGCTTATTATGTGATGCTACACAGAATTGGCAGCACTACCTATAACACAACTGTCATCTCTAATAGTTTAAGTTTACTACTGTCCAATAGAGAGCGCTAGTAGCGCCTTTGACATTACAGAGTATGAGAATTTATTTAGCTGACGTGACAGCAGAGAGTAAAATCGAAATAAGTGAAAATATTTTATGAGGACGAATTTTAGAAAATATCAATTAAAATAAAGCTTGATTAAATAAAATTCCCAAATATTACCAATAAACTATTAAAAAATAAACTAGAAAGGAAACAAATAGTGTTCAAAAAGATTAGGAAATTATTAAACTGCAAAAAGACCAAATATGCTATCCAAATAGCATACACAATAGCAGCAGTTCTTGAAAAAGAAAAAGATCAAATTATTTTACTTGCAAAACATTTAAAAATACGAACAAAAAAGTACATACCTATGTACATATTAACGCAGCTGGAGCTTTAAAACCAAAATGATGCTAATGAAATTTAAAAAATAATAAAAGAGCCAAAAATAAAAAAAAATTTTATATATTATTTGTATAGTAAAGTTGAAAAGAAACCGACGAGAAGAAAAGGTGGCAGGCAATTGGCTGCATATAATATTTGAATACGCTGGAAGCTATTGGTGAAAGGTTAAATGAGCGAAAAATCAAGCAGCGGCTACCAATTGTATTACGTTCATGATCTGTAAAATAAACAAAAAATTAATGTATGTACATCATTCAATCATACATACATATTTGTGCATACCTCCTAGTACACTAACATTGGAAAACATTTTTCAATAGAGAGAAAAACATTTGTTCAATATTAAAAAATTCAAGGCCGAAACTTGTAAATAATTTCAAAAATCAAATCTAAACAAATATTTTTGAGGTATCAGTAATAAGTGGAGTACAGAACGAGTAAGTAATCATGTCAAAAATGGGGTGCAGAGCTTCAAAGACCTTTATATTTAATAAAGAAATATTTTTATAAATATTAGGAAAGAAAACATGTTATCCAACCTCACAGCCGGACAGGATTCTGCACCAGAATCGTTTTTACGAAAACGTGAGCTAGATGGTAAAACTGAGAGTGTATCCCAAAGCAATGGATCGCTAATATCTGAGGCCGTTAATCTAGTTAATGGCCAATTACATGCCAGTTCGTCGAAAGATTTCAATAGGACCACCGCAGCTAACAACACCACAACTAAAGCAGCTGGTGTTACATCTACCACCGGAACATTCATGAAATTAAAAACCTATCTTTTAGCTTTGCGACCTTGGTCTTTGTCAGCCAGTTTGGTGCCCACTTTATTGGGATCAGCTCTAGCCTTTCGATCACAATGGTCGTCGGAATTTTCAATTATAACGTTTTTTCTTACCGCCTTTACAGCCGTTACAGTTCATTGTGCGGGCAATGTGGTTAATACGTATTTTGATTTTATTAAAGGAATTGATAAACAAAAGGCTGATGATCGTACATTGGTAGATCATATATTATCAAAAGATGAGGTAAGTTAAATACATTTTTTTCACTTACAATTTATAAACTTATTTTCTGAGAAGAGGCGTTCGTGGAAGTGTGGCATTAATTACACATGTTTACAGCACATCGCGTTCCGGAAAAATTTTAGCCGTCACCGCTTATGCAGATTTTAAATATATACCTAGAATTTTTTTATCAGCTCTAGTTTTCGAGATATACCATTATGTCAAAAATGAAGGCACTTGCAGGACATATATGAGTATAACTTCAGAAGGCCATGCTCTATTCGGTTAAGTAAAAAATTAAAAATTCGACAACAAAATAATCGTTAAGCCGTACAAACATTATTTCTAAATCTGTACAATTTTTTTACATTTTTGTTTTTAAAACCACAACAAAATAAAAATACAACAACGGGCTAGTTTTTTGTCCAGTAGCATGTAGCTAAATATATTCCAGAAGAATTGAACCATTTTCATTGAAATCGGTGTATAACTTTTGATTTTATTCACAATTTAGTAACAGAACTGAATTGATAAAATTTTAATTCACATACAATAGTAGGAAACACTAACACAAAGTCAGAAATTGCTCTTGTATGAAAATTTAATTTTTATCAATTCACTTCTCTCAGTGAATTATGAATAAAATTAACAGTTGTGCACAAATTTCAATAATAAAGGTCTCAATTCTTTTGGTATATATTTAGCTACAAGCTACTAAATTAAAAATGAGCTAATTCCCTACAAGAGCAGTGCCAGCCATTTGATCGATCATATGACTGGTAGTGCTGATGGAAATATCTATCATCAGGTAGAACAAAGTTTCTATCATTTTCTTAAAACAATTGAAAAAAACTGATGGAAACTTTTGTGTACGTGTGATCTTGCGCCTTTGTCGAACTTATGAATCCTATCGACTATAGAACATATAGCTGAACTGCTCACTCCACTGCTTTTTACTAATCATTAATGATATAAATTGTAGTCACAGGTGACTAATCAGTCCTGATGAATATATCGGTCAAAGCTGATTAGTCAGTCTTGATGAATATAACGGTCAAAGCTGATTAGTCAGGCTTGATATAAATATCCATCACAGCTGACTAATCAGTCTTGATGAGCTGATTATTTATTTATTTATTTATTAAATTCATTTATTTATTTATTAAAGTCAAAAGCTGATATTATTTATTTTCTTCTGAACAATTCAGGTTAGATAATAATATTATAATTTCAATTTTATTAAAAACTATGCAAATATTTAAGAACATATTTGAAAAAAAAACATAGTAAGAAATGCATGAGATTCTTCTGTGTCATATAAGGATGCACTTCTATTTGCAAGGTTTGTGGTACTATTTTGCAGTTCTTTAGTTCATTGAAATTAAGAGATGCCTATATTCTTGCAAATTTTTTTCTCCACTAATTCTTCCATGGCGTGCCAGGCATCAATGTAGTCATCATCAGAATATAATAATTTACCCTCTCACATCGGAAACAAATCATTGCTATGTTGAAATCCCACAGGTAGGTGTGCATGAGATGCATATACAAATAAGCTACATCCAAGTCTTATTTATTAAATGTTTTATTTAATATATGTTTTTTTTTTATTTTTTTTTTAATAATGAACGCTTTTTTATTTTCATATGTACAAATGTATTAGTAAAAAAATGTGTGTGTATTAGTTTCGGTCATACATTTCTTGTAGGGTTGTATTTTTATTTTTCATGCATTCTCGAAAACAAAAAATTTAAAAATTTTTATAAACTGAAGTTGTGTGTATTTAGTCGAACTATGTGGGTTTTATCCAAAGAAATTTATTATTCAGGCTTAAGTTCGTTCAATTTAATTTTTACAATTAAATAATTTTTTATTGAGAAATAATTTTTCAAAGCATGTGGCAATTGAAAAGTACAAGTAGCAATTTCTTGACTTTTTGTAAAGGTCGAACTGAACATCGATGTTTTCGGGATTAACCACAATCCCATCGTCAGAGCTCTCTATACTCTAGGCTACTCAGCCCCCAAAGTCAAGCGGTAAATATCTGGCATTAAACCAATTATTATTTCTAAATAAAAAATGATTTAATTGTAAAAATTAAATTAAACGAACTTAAGCCTGAATAATAAATTTTTATAAACTTTAATTTTTTGCGTTAAACTTTTATGATATCTCTGAAAGTACTGAGCAAATGTAGAAACAATATTTGCACGGTCTCAAGGTTATTTTGTTGTCGAATCTCGGTTTTTGTTCTTTACTGAATAGAAAAACACCTCAAGCTATGCTACTATAGTTGGTGAAAGTGCCTTAATATTTTACATAACGCTATATCGCGAAAACTAGAGTTGATGGAAAAAATGGAGTGCATATTCGCGTTCAGCGTTCCAAATAACTAAAGAAACAACTTTCATTTCTAGCGAACGAAAAAGTTTTTCGAAATTTGTAAACATGTGTTATCGATTGATTCAATACATATAAATCATGGTATAAGTTTTTTATATCATGATATAAATGATCAAAAATTAAGCACCTCTAAAATAGATTTTTTTAAAAAAGTTCAAATATGAAGTACATATAGGTTTTTAACTTCAAATTCCTACTTTTCCATACAAATTCAGGATTTAAAAAATAAAATTCGGACTTTTTCATACCAAATTCAGAATTTTAAAAATCAAAATCAGACTTCTTCATATTAAATTCAGAAAAAACTATATTTGTAGAAAAAATTGCATTTGTAAACGAATCTGGCTTTCATTATCATATGCGTCCAGCGAAAGCACGATCCAAAGCAAACGGTACGAGTGTTGCCAGGTAGCTTTTTTCCTTCCCCCCAAAAACATTTTTAAACCTAAATTTAGCCTATTTTTAGAATAAATGTTGAGTTGATATAGACCAGGGCAAGGCAACCTATACTATTACATTTTACGATTGTATTACTTATATCACATCGGGAAAAGGTAATGAATAGTAAACAGAGTACGAAACAACGCAGCGCAGCGCCGCTCTTTTTTGCGCTTTACGCAGAGCGGAGCAAATTTATTATTGCGCTTGCGCCGCGCCATTATTTTTGCACTGCGCATAAAAGGAGCAAGCGCAAAAAGGAGTATTTTCCTTTGCGCTTTTTGTTTGCGCAATGCGCAAAAAGAGCCAAAAAAGCATGCAATGCGCATGGCGTATTTACAGTAGTAAAAATGTTAAAAAAGCAATGGGCGTTATTTCCATGGATGTTATAGCGTGTCATCGTAGTTTTTTTTAAATCACCCTATGTCACTTGAGATTTAGGGGCTGGAAAGGAAATCGGGTCGGTAGTGCAGTTCATATTTCCGGTTCTGGCCTGGATCGGAAGTTGGGTCGGTAGTGCAGTTTACACTTCCGGTTTATGGACTGGGTCAGAAATTTGGTCGGTAGTGCAGCTCATATTTCCGGTTCCGGTCTGGACAGGAAGTTGAATCGGTAGTGCAGTTCACACTTCCGGTTCCGGTCAGGACCGGAAGTTGAATCGGTAGTGCAGTTCACACTTCCGGTTTAGGGACTGGACTGGATATTGAGTCGGTGGTGCAGTTCATATTTCCGGTTCCGGGTTGGACCGGTAAAGTAGTTCACACTTCCGGTTTCGAGACTGGACCGGAAATTGGGTGGGTATATAGAGAAGTTCACATTTCCGGTTCCGGTCTGGATTGGGAGTTGGGTCGATAGTGCAGTTTACACTTCCGGTTTATGGACTGGGTCAAAAATTTGGTCGGTAGTGCAGTTCATATTTCCGGTTCCGGCATGTACAGGAAGTTGAATCGGCAGTGCAGTTCACACTTCCGGTTCCGGTCAGGACAGGAAGTTGAATCGGTAGTGCAGTTCACACTTCTGGCTTAGGAGCTGGACCGGAAATTGAGTCGGTAGTGCATTTCATAATTCCGGTTCCGGGCTGGACCGGAAGTTGGGCCAGCAAAGTAGTTCACACTTCCGGTTTAGATACTGGACAGGAAATTGGGTGGGTAGAGCAATTCACATTTCCGGTCTGGATTGGAAGTTGGGTCGGTAGTGCGGTTTACACTTCCGGTTTAGAGACTGGGCCGGAAGTTGGGTCGGTAATGTGGTTCATATTTCCGGTTCCGGTCCGGACGTTTTACCCGTCTAGGGGCATCATATTTGTGTGGGATCAAGAATAAAAAAGTAAAAAGGAGGGATATAACGCTACAAATCCAAATGTCATAAAATTACATCACTACGGAAGATGTATGTATTTTGCAGCACTGAATAAACTGAAACTAACCACAACATGCGCAATGCGCCGTTCAATATGTGCAATGCGCATAGCGCAGAGAACGGCGCTAATAAATCGAATGCGCTTACGCTCCTTGCGCTTGTGTGCATTTTTAATACGCTTGTAAGAAATGCGCAATGCGTAATGAGCAAAAGGAGTGCGCAAATCCGAACTCTAATAGTAAACGAGAAAGTCATGCAGAGAATGTATAATCGGGCTTATTACGGTTGTCGTAGTCGTAACAAAATCGATCATATGTGGCAACGCTTGCTATATGTTTTACATTGGAGTTGTTTAATTTCGACTACAACTAGGACAACCGTAATAAGAGCCAATATTTCGTACCAGAATTCAGAATTGTTAACACAGAAAATGTTCTAGGAAAGTTATGAATTATTTTAATGTGTCCGCCGAATGAATTCTATAATCATTGTTTCTTATTCGTAATATAATAATATACAAATAAGTATGTAAGTACAAACGAGGGAAACACGAACAGTTGTTACGAGCAGAAACAATATATTCCTTCTTCGTAAGATGTGGTAAAGTACGTCGTAATGAATGTGTAATTTTTGTGTGTGATCAAATTACGTTCTCGCTGCCAAAGGAATGCGTTGTTTCGCTTTTTAAAAACAGAGTGCGCAAACAAACAAAACTTTACGCAAACGTTTCATGCGAAGACACAAACTTTTAAAATATTTTTAATCGTTTCGTTCATGAGCAAAACCAAAACAAATACTTTTGCAATGACAAAAAATGGAAACAAAAGGAGAAATGTATTTCGTTGAATGCTTCTGTATTTAGCACAAATACACTAACACATTCTCTACTATGATGAGCAAATCAATAAGGAAACGTTTGCAAATGTATTTTCTTAAAACGTTTTAATTTTGTTCTTGTTCTTTTCTAGCTGCGTACATTTAAGTTAATGTAGATTTTGTGTAAACAAGCACAAACAATACAAAACTAAATGGGACTATCATTCTCGTTGTTATTGTTTGTTTTTGTTTTACACATTGAAAAATACAAAACAAAACGAAAGCAAACGTTTCGTTTAGTTTATTTTCCTACTCTGTTTAAAAAAATAAATTATATCTTTCATTATACAGTAGAATCTCACAAATTCGAACCATCACAAATTCGAACTGTCCATAAATTAGAACCGGCAATTTCAATGTGGTTCTAATTTCTGTCAGTTTTTTTTTGTTTTTATTTACACAAAAAATTTATTTTCTATGATTTTGAAGTAAATAGGCGAAAAACCAAATTAAACGCTCTAAAATTAGAACAGCGGGTTCTAATTTCATGAAGTTTTTTTTGTATTTTCAATTATTATTTCTTGCTCATTCAAGGTAGATCAACACCAGGTAGTCTCAAGAGAATTCGCTGTAGAGAATTTATATTTGGGCTGTCAAAAAAGCTGATACATTAACACAGTTGGCAGTTCAAATATGGCAAACAATTCGTAGTCAGCTAAGCTCTCGATTCGCCTGGAGCTTATTAAAGTGAAAATAAAACGGGGAACCACCGAGTTATTCGTGGTGCAAAACCAGTGATATATTTTCCAGTAAACACATGTCTAACCTTTTGGACGTCCGTAACGATATCAATGTATCCAGTTTAAAAAAATAAAAAACAAACAAGTATTACTGATTTTATGTTAAAAACAAATATGTAATAATTAAATAACTTTTTAAACGTTTTTCTATGGTTCAATTAATTCATTGTTAATAAATAAAAATTGTTTTGTCTTAAAATAAAGCTTACATAACTAGTTTTATTATAATTTTATAATTTTCTGTAAAACAAATTTTCAGAAATTCGAACTGCTCGGTGCACAAAGTGGTTATAATTTGTGAGATTCTACTGTATATGTAATCCATGACTAACCAGTGGTAAATGAAACAAAGTACCTAGATAATAATCAATGATGTCAGGATGACGTTCTAAGCGAGCAATCTAAGTACTTACATTGAAATGTACGTGTAATCTAATATGTCAGAACTCGTTGTATTTCATAGAATTTATCTCTTATATGTACAAAATAAAACACTGTGGCCTACTTTTGGGCTGTATTTCAACAAAAAGCTCGCTTACAGTTCCACTTATTATGTAATTGTTCAGTAGCGGCACGTACTGACATCGTAGCTTACATTTTAAGCGAGACCGCACCGAATAAACGGCCTTTGACACGCTTATGTTAAATCTAAGTGGGAAAATAACCCAACGCTTCATCACTAGCTGCTACTAAATATTGCTTACATCAGCGATTACGTAATGGGTATTTTTACCACTGGGTACTTTTCCCGCTGGGATTCTTTCCGCTCACAATACGAATCGGTGTTGCCAGTAAAACTTCGTTTAATATGCCCAATTAAAAATTTGTAATCTCCAAAGGCAAACTTATTTTTGATATTGCTAATTGCAAAGTATTAGAAAATCAGTCTTGATATGCATTATACCTGCAATATTTATTTCATATGAACAACGTTTTATGCGTAATAAATTTTGTAAATGTTTATCTGTTTGCATATGTTTTAATATAGAAAATGTTGACTAACATACATACTATGTTTAGAATGTTTTAGAATTTAATTTTTTACTTTTGGGAACATATAGTGTAATTGGTTCACCTAAGAAAATTTTGTCAATTATGCTAATACGTAATTGTTTTGTTTAAAAATAAATTAAAAATTAGTTTATAAATAACGTTAATTTACAGTGCTATTCTCGAATTTATTATAATTTTCATAAATTTGATTTTATTAAAACAAATTTTGTCACAGGCATTTTAAATACCTATTCTGCTATAATGTGAAAGCTTTTTAATTTAAGACGTATAAGAATTAAAAACCCGTTTTAAAAGCTTTTATGATTGTAAAAAACATATTAAACTCCTACGAAACAAACAAAAAAGTTGGTAGGGAAATTGTTTCTTCTATGGTAACGCTGATTCTAAACAGCTCAATTAATGTTGTTTATGGCTGAACCCACACCGAACAGGGCTGTCAGATTTTTTCCGACCTATTTCGCCAAATTGATTTTAGAAGAATACGTGAGTTATCGCCAGATTCACCTGTTGCTGTGAAAACAAAACTAGGTTGGCTAATTTATGGCAATATAGCAATTTAATTTACATATTTGTGACTGCGAGTCAAATGATATATGTAAATTTAAACGAACTTGTCAAACAATATTTTTCAATTGATTGGGTAGGTATAAAGCTGGTTGAAAAGCCAATAACACAATAACACACATCAGCGTTCAGATAAACATTATGAAACCGGCTTATTGTGGTGATACGATAGCGTTAACTTACCGGAAAGTTTGTCAATGGCCAAAAAGCGATTAGTGTGCCTAGAACGCAAACTATTAGCAGATGCGCATCTATTGTCTGTTTTTAAGAAAACTATTTCGGACTATCTGCAAAAAGGCTATATTAGGAAACTGAGTCAGGCTGAAGTTGCTTATTCTAAGTATGAAGATCGCACTTGGTATCTCCCTATTTTCGCTGTACATAATAAAAATAAAGCTGACAAGGTGCGCAGCGTTTGGGATGCCGCTGCTAAATCGCATGGCATATCACTGAATAGTATGTTGCTTAAGGGACCAGACTTGTTATCGTCGTTGACAGCAATATTATTTCCTTTCCGTCAAAAATCTATTGCGATTTGTGGTGACATACAAGAGATGTTTCACCAGGTGTTTATGAGAGAATGCGAACAACACGCTCAACGCTTTCTGTGGCGAAACTGTGACACTGATAGTGAACCTGAAGTATATGTAATGAATGTCATGATATTTGGAGCAGCCTGCGCCCCTAGTATATCTCAATATATTAAAAATCTAAATGCAGAGAAATTTAGTAGTCAATATCCCTCTGCGGTACAATCTACACAATTTGATCATTATGTAGACGACCTTTTAACTTCAGTAGATACTGAAAATGATGCTAAACAAGTAAAATACATTCATAAACAAGCCGGTTTTTATATAAGAAACTGGTGTTCCAATAGCTTGTATGTTCTGAATGAATTAAACGAAACCGCTGAAATTGTAGAAAAAAGTCTATCTATCGATGATAACAAAACTGAAAAAGTTCTTGGTGTTTTTTGGGTTGCATCTAAAGACAACATAATTTTTAAAGTTTCAGAAATCATGTTGCAAAGTGATATAATTAATGGTAAGCAAATTCCAACAAAAAGGCAAGTTTTACGTGTTGTGATGACAATTTATGACCCTCTCGGGCTTATTGGAAATTTTATAATGTACGCTAAAATACTTCTGCAACACATATGGCGCAGTAAAGTTGATTGGAATGAACCAATAAAGGCAAATGAATATGACAAATGGAAAAAATGGATTTCGCAAATCACGGAGCTAAGAAAATTGTCTATACCTAGATGCTATTTGCAAACATACAAAGATTACAATAACTTGCAAGTTCATTTACACACATTTGTCGATGCAAGTTTAGACGGGTATGCAGTTGTTTCTTACTTCAGAATATCTGACGGCACTAACGTTACTTGCTCCTTAGTTGGTTCAAAAACGCGCGTTGCACCGCTAAAAATAACATCGATACCCCGCCTAGAGTTAATGTCTGCGCTAATAGGAGTTCGATATGCGAAATCTATTGTAGATAACCATACAATAAAAATCGCTAAGAAATACTTTTGGACGGATTCAAAAAATGTTCTTGGCTGGTTGAGATCAGATCACCGTAGATACTGCCAATTTGTTGCCTTCCGCGTGAGCGAAATACTTGACAATACTGAGCTGCCTGAGTGGAACTGGGTGTCTTCGAAGCTCAATGTCGCTGACGATGCGACCAAATGGGATAAGTCGCCTGATTTTACCCAGCAAAGTCGTTGGTTTTACGGCCCCGAATTTCTTCGTCTACCTGAAAATGAATGGCCGAAAGAAAATGAACCAACATATACAACAAACGAGGAAGTAAAGGCGCATGTACTGGTAGCTATTAAAACTGATCCTGTCAGATGTATCTCGATTTTCAAAGTGGTGTCGTTTACTACGAACTGCAGCTTATGTAGAACGCTTCAAAACTAAACTTGTATGTAGACACAATATTCTTTGAAACAAACCGTTTAAGTCTATGATTGATGTGCCGACATTAACATCTGAAGAGCTTAAAGCAGGCGAAATTTTTTTGTATCAACAAGCTCAAAAAGAGTTGTATGCGTTTGAAATTCAACTTCTGCAAAAAGAAAAATCTCTCCCAAAATCTAGCGATCTGTGTAAATTGTCAACCTTTCTTGATGATAATAATATTTTACGCATCGATAGTAGAATTTATCTGGCTGATGCGTTTGATGAACAAAAGAAGCCTGTAATTTTGCCTAGAAAATCGTCATAACCAAACTAATCATTCATGAATATCATTGTAAACTGCATCACATGAATCATGAGACCGTAATAAATGAATTACGCCAAAAGTTCTTTATAGGTCGATTACGTGCTACATTGAAAACTATAATTAGAGATTGTCAAACTTGCAAGATACAAAAGGCTGCGCCAGTTTATCCTAGAATGGCCAAATTGCTTAAAGCTAGGCTTGCTGCCTTTACGCATCCGTTTAGCTTCACAGGCCTTGACTTTTTCGGTCCAATAAATATAATTGTCAACCGACATACGGAAAAAAGATATGGCGCATTATTCACGTGCTTAACAGTACGGGCTGTACATATTGAGATCGTGCACTCTTTAACGACATCGTCTTGCATAATGGCTATTCGAAATTTTATATGTAAACGTGGCACTCCGCTCGAATTTTTCAGCAATAATGGCACTAACTTTATTGGAGCCGAGCGTGAATTGCGCGAAGCTATAGCAGATGTCAATCAAGATGAATTGGTGCGTGAGTTCACTACGGCAACAAGCACATGGCATCTTAATCCCCCTACATCGTCTCATATGGGTGGCGCGTGGGAGCGTTTGGTTTGCTCAGTAAAAACCATGCTGTATAAGATAATGCCAATGCAACTACCAAGTGAAGAGCTTCTACGTAGCATGATGTCAGAAGTTGAAAACATCGTGAACTCACGACCACTCACATATGTACCGCTTTATGATGAGAACTCCGACGTACTTACACCGAACCATTTTCTACTTGGGTGTTCGAATGGAATGCAGCCATTGGCCACATACGACGACAATCCAATAATTTTGCGTCATAATTGGCTACGTTCTCAGCAATATGCTGAAAGATTTTGGAAGCAATGGGTTTCTGATTATTTACCCACATTGACATGCAGAAAGAAGTGGCATGACTTAGCTAGACCATTACGAGTTGGGGATCTAATGGTAATTGTTGATTTTAAACTGCTTTTTTGACAGCACAAATGTAAATTCTCCACGGCGAATTCTCTTGCGACCACCTGGTCATTTCTCAAAAGTACAATTGTATTAAACTACAATTGTAGTAACCCTGAAGCTAAATGTACAACTAGTTACGTTTTGCGACAGTCATATTACTAGTTGTAACGTTACTAGTCAACAAAGGACTGTCATCTTACTAGTTGTAATGAGGCTAGCAACGATACTAGTCAAACAGCAACGATTTGGAACAGTCATACAACTAGTTTTAATGATGCTAGTAATTTAAATTATTTCTTAAAAATGGACATATTTTCAAGTGTAAATACATAAAACAACATCTTAGCTCTTAATATATTAAGTAGAAATTGGCTCAGTGGATAGAGTACATGCCTGCAATATGAGGACTGTGTGTTCATACCTCGGTTGAGCCAAATGTTTTTTAATATTTAAAAAAATATAAAAAAAGAAACTAGTAAGCCCACTAGTCTATAATAACTAGTAATTCTACTAGCATATAACTATGTACAAATGAGCTAGTTGGGCTTCTCTGACAACCCAATGTTAAAATCGATAGTTCGACATATGGAAAAAGGACAGTTAGGTAACTAGTCGGAATAAAAAAGCAACTAGTATATTTCTAACCACATACTAGTCATTTTGTCTGCAGGGAACTTAAGTTACAAATACACAAAAAAAGTTTTGTTGTTGTTTTCTGTGTATTTTACTTGTAGATTTGTAACTTGTACTTTTTGAGAAACGGGTCCCAGGTGTTGATCTACCTTGGTGTGTATACACAGCGCTGCCAGGTCATATTTGTCACTGTCCCCAAATAGATTCGAAAAAATCCCCACAAATCCCACGTGATATTTATTAAAAATAACATAAAATTTATTATTTTATTTTGTACTCATATTTTACATGAATTCATTATATACAAAAATTGATAGATTTAAGTTAAGATATCTGTAACTATGATACTAATAATTCGTATTGCATATTATAGAAAATAGAAATAGTATGTAAGCATATTGAGTAATGCTTTAGAAACTGTACAATTTTGACCAAAATTCATATTGTGGGGGTAAAGGAAGTATATAGGTGTTTATGGTGTATTGACCTATAGCCCTTATATTTATTTTAAACAGCTGAAAGTGTTCCAGCTAAAACTTAGGCGTTCAAAAGAACTGCCGGAACGGTTGAAACTTTAAAAATAAAACAGGCAGATGTTGCCGATATTGTTTGTCAAATTAAAGTCTGTTTTATTAAATATTTTCTACGGCTTATATACTACTTTTGAGAATTAAACTTAACCTTTCTAACTTATACTAGCTTATTGTTAACATTATATTTGTTTCTCTTCGGCACCATAAAAATATTAAAGGATTCAAATTACTTTGTACATTGACCAATCGTAATGTGGTGCATTGGAATGCACTCAATTTACATTTAACACTTAAATGTGTGTCACTCAAACATTACGATTGATCAGCACATGTTGTTAATAATTATATTTATTGTTATTGTTACTTTACTAATTTGTGTAATGACACATTGTCAAGTGCATTAAGCATAATTGAGGTACACTACAATATAGATTTGTTGGATATTCGTTTCCAAAATATTTATCCCAATTAGTGAATGGAAAGTATTTCTTATATGTAAACATTTTCAGCGACTAGCAAAATTTTAGTATAAAAAATAACGAAATTTTTAATGGAAAATATTTATACTTTCATATATTTTGGGAAGCGCTTTATTATTTCTGATATTAGCTTTTTAATATATTGAAAATATTTTTTTTTAAAACATTATTTTATTTACTTTTAGTTTGCAGTTTGCAGTTAGTTTTTGTTTAAACTCGGATCAAAAATCGATACAGTCCATAAAAAGGAATGTGTTCTGATGTATTAAGATTTCATTAATGTATTCCAAATGATCCGTTTTATATACATAATTAATTTAAAATAAAGAGTTTACAAAAATTACAACACAATTGTCTGTATCCTTCACTCAGCTTTTAGGGAGTGGCTATTACGGTCGCAAATAAGCCTAAAGAATCCGTTAATAATACCAATATAAGGTGTTTTAGTCAAAAAAACCTGAATAATGATAATAAAACAAGATTTGTTGTCAGCATTTGGTGGGGGCCAAACTTGCCCCCTGATTTTGGGGAAAAGCTTATTGGACCAAACTAAAAGTAAAGGCTTAAAAAAAAGAATTTTGAAAATCGGTTCACAAATGACAGAGTTATGCAAGGGGGAGCAAATTTTCCCCTCTGATTTTCGAAACAAAATTATGGAACCAAACTGCAAGCAAAGCCTCTCAAACAAAAAAATAATTTTGAAAATCGTTGCATAAATGACAGAGTTATGAGATAATCAATATTTGTGGGGGAGGGGGGGCAAATCTGCCCCCCCGCCCCCGATTTTGGGGTAAAACTTATTGGACCAAACTTAAAGCAAAGGTTTTCAAACAAAAAAAGAATTTTAAAAATCGGTTGACAAATGACAGAGTTATGAAACGGGGGAGCAAATTTTCCCCTCCGATTTTCGAAACAAAATTATGGAACCAAACTGCAAGCAAAGCCTCTCAAACAAAAAAAGGATTTGGAAAATCGGTGCCTAAATGACAGAGTTATGCGATAATCAATAATTTGGGGGGGGGGGGCAAGTTTGCCCCACGATTTTGGGTAAAACTATATGGGACCAAACTGCCAGCAAAGGCTTAAAAACAAAAAAAGAATTTTGAGATTCCGTGCATAAATGAAAGAGTTATGCAATAATCAATATTTGAGGGCGGGAGCAAATTTGCCCCCAATTTTGGGAAAAATGTATGGGTCCATGCTGCAAGCAAAGCCTTGCAAACTTTTTTTGAAAATCGGTGCATAAATGAAAGAGCTATGCGATAATCAAAATTTGGGGAGGGGAGGCAAATTTGCTCCCTGATTTTGGAAAAATATATGTGGGACCAAACTGCCTGCAATGGATTTAAAACAAAAAAGAATTTTGAAATTCGGTGCAGAAATGAAGGAGTTATGCGGTAATCAATTTGGTGGGGGGAACTTCCCCCTCGATTTTGGGAAACATTTATGGGACCAAACTGCAAGCAAGGCATCTAAAAAAAAGAATTTTGAGAATCAGTGCAGAAATGAAGGAGTTATGCGTGTACAAACATGAAGAAGTAAAAAAAAATATAGAAATACACACGAGTTGATAACATCCTCCTTTTTTGAAGTCGTTTACAAAAATAATAATGATGCCGAAAAAGTAACCAAAACTAAAAAAAATCCATAAGTACACATTGAAAAAAAACTAAAACTAGCCAGAACGGTAACGCTGCTAGCATAGATTTTTTGTGGTTTTTTGTCATGAGTGTGCGGCACATGTGCCTAAATTTGTATACATGCACACGTGCAAGTGCCAGTTCGATTCGCACATGCACACTTGCCCAAAATAAGCACACAAAAAATGTGGCACACGCACACGAGTAAGTGCCATTTTTCTTGTGTGCCTACTTTTGGCACGTGTACGTGTGCCTATAAAAGTGGGACACGTACATGTGCGTGTGCCTTTAGATATCAATTATAAGGCACTTGCACGTGTGTATGTGCCAAATTTAGACACATGTGCTGCACACTCGTGTGCAAATCCGTACTTTGATACATACACAGTATGTGTCTTACAGGGACACCTCATATGAAAACTGAAAAACGAGTTTTGCTACCTACCTAAAATTAAAACTTGCTTTTTTATGAGAAATCCCAAAACATTTTGGGGTTCTAGCGATGACTGTTCATGGAATACATCATTCAAAAGTTTTGAAAGACATGTCCAATGCACAGTTAAACTTTTTCATTGGTAGCACCAACAATGAGATAGATATTCCATAAAAACTGCAATTCTTACAACTCATTTTATATGTATGATAAAGCGCATTTTTGTTTTGTTTTTTGATTTATTTTATGACGCTTCCCAAAATATATCAGGTTCGTGAGCCGGTTCATATCTGAATATTTTTTAGATTTGTCGATTGCTAATAACACAACTTATGTATGTACTTTAGGATATCATTTGAAATGTCTTTTGAAGTCGCGTTTAGAGGTGTATAATAATGCCATCAGCTATATATTTCGTAAAAGTGTAGGATTAAAACAAATTGTTGATTAAATTTTTATTATAATTTATTTATTCGAATTTTAACTGTTGTTGATTTCTTTCTGTGTGTCTTTTGGGTAAAATCTCCTTCTTTTATACAAGTTTTGAGAAGAAAGATTAACCTCCTAATTCTATTGCACTTACATTTGGTTTCTTATAATTACTTAAAATTAGTTCAGCGGGAAAACAAAATAAATGTATTTCCCACCGATGAAATGTGAGGCGGCATAGAACACACACAAACATGAAGTGTATTTCAAGTGCAGCGACAGAATTAGACACATTGTGTGTGCAATGTCACAACACTGACCGCTTAGCATTTTCATAGTCAAACGCATATTTCAAGTGCAGCGGCACGTGGTGTCAAATAGTGTCTGCTGCCCATATGAATTTTTAGTGACACTTGATATTTATTTATTTCATTATATGCATGCCTTTTAAGGAATGAAATCATGTTGCATGATAAAGAGTGTAATCATGCTACAAACAATAAGTGTTTTTCAAGAGTATGTATTACAATACTGATGGCTCAGTTGCGCAAGTATTGTGGTCCATTGAATGGGGCTGCAAAAATAGACAATTTTCAGACACTGTCCAGCTCTCGAACGACCATCACAAGAACCTCAAAATGCTTTGGGAATACTTATACATACTATGTGTATTAAACTTAAGATCAGTGATTAAATTTTGAAAAGAGCAATCTTCAAAAAGAATAAATCCAAATTTTTAAATCAATTTACGTGCTCAATTATGAGTCATATTCATAAAAATTTGTCAAAGGTTTATAAAATAAATTTCCTTTGGTATGTATTATAGGTTAGGTTGTACAGGCTGCTTGCGCACACTTGGGTCCATGTTAGTCCCTTTGTGTTACCTGTAAGTAGAGGAAACGAGAGAGAAAAGAACGAGAACAAGTCAGAGGTGTGAAAGTGAGGAGAAGAAAGAGAGAAAGAACGGAATGAGAAAGAAAAGTAAAGGAGGAATGGCAATCACTCGCCAAAAGGGGATGGTTCAGGGCTAGAACCATCCACAGCGCCTTATGAAATGCTAAATTTATTTGAATTCGTCGTTGCCAGCTCAGATAGACTGACGAAGGACCGCTGACCGAGTTGCGTCAGCCGCTGGTACTCCAGCGTAGGGCAGAGGCAAAGAAGATGAAAGATTGTCTCTTACTCCTCATCCCGACAGCTCCTACAGAAGTCGTGAGACGTTAGTCCCATTAGTTTGGCATGTTTGCCGAATTTGCAGTGACTTGTAATCGTTGCGACGATGTCATTCAGGTGTCATTTCTGACGTCTTAATAAATTTCTAGTGCGGTCTGAATCCAGCCTTGGCCAGATCAGCCTAGAGATCCTACAAGTAGGTTCATTGAACCATCTGGTCTGTGCCTGGGTATGGAAAACGTTTTCGATATCCTGCTTGCATGCATATAGGGGAATACCACAGAAGACATCAATGTCCAGCTCTGGTAATGTAGTCCCCTTTTTAGCTAGTTCGTCAGTGATGCAGTTGCCTGCGCTGGTCCCGTGTCCATGCACCCATATAAGGGTGATATTTGAATGTCTCGCCATTCCGTTCAGGGATGCCCGCATTCCTGGACCAGGTTAGATGTTGTATATACACCTGTTAAGGACCTGATTGCGGCTTTGCTGTCGGTGAAGATTCGGATATTCATATTAAATATCCTGTGATACCGAAGCCAGTTTGCCGCCTTCTTTATGGCCGATATCTCGGCCTGTAGTATGCTACATTTGTCTGGAAGTCTGAAGGAAATTTTGGCTTCCAGGTGTTTAAAGTAGACCCCTCCTCCAACCCTGTCACCCCTCTCCGTGTAGACATCGAAGTGCTCCACGAGGGGAGGAGACCCTTCAGTGGATCTCACTTCCTCCGAGATGGAGAAACTGAAGCCCCTAGAGAATGATGGTCTCGGGGAGGTATAATCGATTAGCTCAAGCAAATTATTCCAAGAATCGATGATACTAGCATGACCCCAGCGTCTGTGGTTCCATGCATTCGTAGCGTGCAGACGCACTGCTGTGTTCAGGGCAAGCTTTTTGGTTAGCAGATCTACCGGTAACCAATTAAGCATAGCAAAAAGAGCCTTACTTGGCGTGGAGCGTAAAGCCCCTGTAATTAGCATTGCCATGCTGCGCATGACTTTCTCGAAACGATAGCGATTGGACGATTTGGTATGTATTATGAATAAGGCAGTCTGAAATGAGATTAAATTAGTTGAGCCTTACAAATTTTGTTAATCGAAATTAATCAAAGTGAAATTTATGAATTTTGTCTATAAACTCTATTTAATGAAAAAAAATTGGCAAATGAAGCCAAAAATATCTTATATTGCACGTATTTTCAGTTTATCAGATTTTTGCAGATTTTAAAAATATTGTGCAGATTTTACAGATTTTTTACCCCAATATTACAGAATTTAGAAGAAAGTTTTCTGGCATCAGTGCCTTTCACTGATATAGAGGCATGTTCTGAAAATCATATGGTTTTAAATCACATGTGGTTTTAAAACCAATAATGGTCCTGCAGACGTTTTTAAAATCATATACGATAATTTTCTTTCAGAAATAATATTTTATGCTCTATGCACAATAGAAAAATATAAAAAAGAGTGAAAAATATCTGCATGACCATTATTGATTTTAAAATCACATGTGATTTTCAGAACATGCCTGATAATAGCTGAATTTCTAGCAAATTAAATTGAATCAGTTTCAACTTACGTACTATTATCCTTACCTCGATAAAGAAAACACCCTAAATTTTAAAATATTTTTTTTTTTATTTTTATTTTTTTAATTCAAGCACATACCATTAAAAAGGAAATGAAAGTTTTAGATTCAATTTGTTTTGTTTTGCTTGTATGTATTACTTTAATTTATTAGTGTTGTGAAGGTGCTAAGTACTTGACTACTTAGTACTGCACTTGTTTTTAGGTAATCAATATCAAACACAAATAATCATGTACTTCTGAATAAATTTAACTAGACACAAATTAGAAAAATCATATAAAGTATAAAAAAACAAATAGAAAAAATTACATATAATTCTTGCAAAAAAAAACTGACTACAAAATGGGCGTGATACTGCCCACTTTTTTTACCATAATGTTGTATTATAACAATAACTAAATGTATATGCAAAGTTTCACAAGAATCGATTTAGGAGAAGTCGTTAAAAAGGGATATTTACTTTGCATGGGCGTGGCACTGCCCACTTTTTTAATCATGATGTAGTATTCAAAGAGAAGCTTAATGTGTGCGCAAAGTTTCATAGGAATCGGTTGACTAGAAGTAGATGAAAAGGCATGTGTATTTACATCGTATGGGCGTGACCCCGCCCACTTTTCAACGGTACCAATCTGGAAGTACATTTTATTAAATAAAAAAATCCGAAATTGGTTTACAAATGCCGGAGTTTTGAGGGAACATCCATAAAAAATATATATACATGACGAATTGATAACCTTTCTCCTTTTTTGAAGTCGATTGAAAATTAATTATGTATTTATATTTTCTTCAAATTGTCATGTTATAAAAAGTATTGTATCGATTACCAGTGTTGGTATATGACAATTTTGAAATTGTACCGTCGCAATGGTAAAATTGTACCAAATAAACATCATTTGTTCCAAAATTCCACAATAAAAAGAATTGCTTGAACTATTCGAACAGAAGGGTTTTATTTAAACCCAGTGGAAAGAAGCCTTCTAAAGAAGTCAATAAGATCCTGAACTTGTGATCCGGAAGTGATGCAAATCCAGATCATTTCAATTGACTTTTACAACAGCTTTTCATTGCAAGCACTTCTCTTTTTTTAATCCTATTCAATAGATATTCTTCATTGTAAGTTTGTTTTTTATATAATGTCGACCACATTATTACCCAGCAAAAATAAATGGAGTATTTCTTTATAAACCACTTTTTAATTACTTCCAAAGGAGCTAATGCTTATTTTTAGATACCAAAGAAGTTGTTTCTAATCACATATAAAATGAAGTTTTGAATGACTACTTTGTTTTCAACAACTTCATAACTTTATTTTAAAAACAAAGCAACGTGAAGTTGGTTGTAGTTGATTTATTTTCTGCAAACGAATTAAAAAAGACGCGTGAAGATAAAAAGGAGTTTTATTAAGTTAATTGCTTTTTAATTAAAAAGTTTTATATAATAACAACAATAATAAGAAAGAAGAATAATAAAATTTCGTAAAAGGAAAAGCTAAAAAAGGATGGTAAGGAAACAAAATTAGTTCGAAAATATTTTTGAAGAGAGATGTCATGATAGATACCTAATCACATTTCTTGTTTAGATTCCGCATATGATGGGACTTCCATCGACAAGTCGACTAAAGCAACTTTGAGGGATGAACTAAGATTGGCAAATAGCTGCTATTTTAAAAGAAAATGTTATTTTCGCTGAGTAGGCATACTTCGAGTCAATTAAATAAATTTCCTTTTTTAGTCTTTATATAATAAAAAAAAGAAGTCTTCCTTCATTTTGAGTTATTAAAAACCTAGCCAAGTGGAATTATAAATCACTGAATAAGCACCACTTCCTAAATCAGAAATTTAACTGATTTGGAAAAGTGGTTAATAACCACATCCTAAATGTAAAATGTATTAGATTTACTTCACCAATAAAAAATCACAGCTTATTTTAGACTTCTTATAGCAAATAAAAAGTCAATTTTATTAGCTTACGGGTTGGCAAAAACAAGCCACTTCGTTCCAATGACACGCTAATGTAAAATTCACTACTTTTTGCTCGGAGTTTGAAGTGCTTCGTATCAGCAGTTGTGGTGCTTTTCTACTTCTTTTTCATCACTTTTTTTTGCTGGGTATCTATAAAAGCAACATATACATAAAATAGCTTTGAGATTAGCAGAGAAAAATGCGGAAATATAATAGCATTTGTATTAATTACAATATGTGTCAGCGAAAATATACTTCAGGAATGACATAGTGTAGATTATAGGCCGACTTAAGTAGATAATTTTGTAATTTTTAGAAATTCGACTACACCCGCAAAATCGAAAGTTATCGATAAAATACGATTTTTTGGGACTTCACTGATAAAAACTTGCACTGCGCTAATTCTGCACCGATTTTAAATTTTTAAACGGTGTCGATAGAGGAGGATTTAAGCTTTCCGAGTGTATTTTAAATATTTTATTTTGACTAATATTTCGTGGAAATATTACTAAAAACATTGATTTTTTAAATATTATTTTTAAGTATAGCGTCTTGTTTGTAACACTTTGATTGAAACCTCTCAGTTTTTTTCTTACAAAGTGTATCTGAAACCGATTAAAATAAGCCTAAAATTATAAAAATCAGTTGGGAATTGTCAATGTTATAACTTTTTTAAACAAAATTTCAACATAAAATAGTGCATGCAAAACATTCCCAGTGCATTGCGGAGCTGCTCACAATATAAATGGTAAATAATACATAACTTCTAAACTCCTAATAAGATTTATTTAACACTTTACATATCTACCCCTATCGCGAATAACAATTGAAATTTATGTTCCCATGAAATTTTCATTTCCCTTCGAGTGAAAACTGCTATCGTGAAGTTCCTGTGAACATTTTTTCCCGCTATCAGGTCTTAGTGAATGTAAATAAAGAAGAAGCGTAATAAAATAATTATCTTTTTATTCCATGAGGAATTTAAAAAAAATTTTCGTCCAGGATTGCTAGATGCATCCAATGCTTTGGAGTACCCGAGCCATTGCAGGCAGCCTAATTCAATCAAATGGTCTTTTGGTGTTAAATTAAATTTTCTCAAGAGTAAGTAAAACAGGTTTTATGTATTTTGGGCGCGATGATTCTCTGCTATTCCATCATCGCGAAACTTAGTTTATGTATGCCGGGAAGGTGTTGCATGGTAGTAGTGCAAGATAAATGTGTTAGTATTAAGATAAATGCACACTCACCCCTATTCTGCGTTTCGATTACGTTCCCGCATTCAGTTACGCTCGAATCGAAAAATGGTATTCCAAAGAAAAACCTAATCGAACAAACAAAAAGAAGAAGAGAAGAGTATGTTTAAAGCAGCTGCTTTGCTATGAAACGTATGAAATAGAAACAGAAAAAGTAAGTAATTTTGTAAACATTGTAATTGTAAAATTGTAAAAAGTTAATTTTAGTGAAAAAACAGTAATAAATATATAAAAACTAAATATTGTGATTGCTTTAATTAAATAAACACGTCAGTTAAGTGCAGAAATAAAGAAATAGGCGGAATATAACTAAGCAGTGTTTGTGGCCAAACTATTCCAGTAAGAGGAATCCTGTCGCGGCGGAGGTGATAAATAAAACTCCAATACTGTGAAAACATTTATTAAATAAACACACTGCGCTTCTTCCTTGGGACGCTTATGACATTCACACGCAATATCATCCTTCGTTGTTATTAAATTCGCAAGTTTTTCATATTGTTCAGGTTGTTGTGTTTTTCGACCTACAATAAATTAAATAAACCTTTAAAATTTGAAAAAAGAATACAAAATTTATGCAAAATAAATTTATTGCATTTTGTACTTACATTTTATTTAACTGGACACTTAACCACACAAATAAAAATCTAAAAACTTTCCGTCAGTAAATAAACAACTTGCAAAAACGTAGCTACGATCGTAATGCAGAATACATACAACCGAAAAAGAAATCGAAATGACACAGGGGAACGGAACGCAGAATACTTAAGTTGCCAAACGGAGAAAATTTCGATTCGAATCGTAACGACGAGTAGGGGTGACTATAATTTTAATAAATAGTCACCCCTATTCGTCGTTACGATTCGAATCGAAATTTTCTCCGTTTGGCAACTTTGGTATTCTGCGTTTAACAATTAATTGGAAGGATAAAATAGCAATAACATGATGTATTTATCCATTTCGCCTGCTAAAATAAAGTGAACAAAAACAGGGGAAAAGATTCACTTGAAAAAAATCATTTATGATAAAGGGAAGTTTTCGATTTTTTATTCACGATCGCAAAAGAAATGAAAGGGAAAACATTTCGGGGGAAAAAATATTCACGATAGGGGTGATTTATAGATAAGGATCTATACTTACACACTATTGCTTACAAAGATGTGCAGGTAGCGAACTAACGATCTAACAATGGCTAAAAATTTAACACATCGTATGTGGAAAACTTTAGAAGTCTTATAACTTTCGCAAATCTCGAACGATTTGGAAAATATTAGATACGCCCATAAAAAAGATCTCGAATAGGAAAAAACGGAGCACACAGTTTCTTAACACATTAAACTGATTAGAAAAATTTTAGTTCTTTTCAAAAACGGAATTCCATTGTAAGTCTTTTTATTTAACATATAAAAAAAATTACTAAAATTTTTTATTTGCAAATTAGAAAATTGTAGCAGAAATATGCTGAGTGTACCAGCGTACCACTCAACTTTCGATTGTACCAAAATTGGTACAATTGTACCACAAATCCCAACAGTGTCGACTACGAATAAGAAAAAGAGTTGACTAGTCAAAAGTGTAAAATGTTTTTCAGCACTACATTTATTTGCCATCAGCTGTTTCCTTAATCTTACGAATTTTTACTATTTTGCCGTTCGCATACTTTTTTGGACAATAGCTTTCTTTGAGAGCAAATTTTTCAGTTTACTCAGTAATTACTCATTTACTGCATTTTACTGCAAAAGTAAACAAAGGGACCTAATAAATAGAAGGTAGTTCCAATCTCTCTTTATTTATTTTAATAACCCAACGTCTATACCTGATATATTTTTATCATAATAAATATCGAATTCCATATAGCAAAAACAGCTAACATAAAACAAATTATTTTTCAATATAAAGTTTGACATTTGTCATGATAAAAATATATCAGGTATAGACGTAGGGTAAGGATTTTTGAAGTTTATTTTTAAGGTAAAATATTCAAAAGCGTTGTCATACAAGTATAATGGAAAAGGGATCTCAACGCCTAGATTTATTTTCAACAAATATTTAATTGTATTAAAAAGAAACTAATAAAAATTGTCCAATTCACAAGCACCGCTGATATATTTTATCTTAAAATTGCATTGAAATTCCTTTTAATTTTACATATTACTTGAGACGAGCTTCGAATGTATCGATTATATTTGTTGAATTCGAAAATATCAAAACATTTTTCATTGTAATGTTATGTTCATTGCGGGCTTATTACAACATAAAAATTAAACAGCAATATTAGTAATTTAATTTTTAATATGTATGTGATTTTCTGAAATTTTTTTATACTTCACTGATTTCATCAATACATAAATAACATTTATAAATTTTTTGCGAACTTTAAAATTTTTCGCGTTTTTTGTTATTTTTACAGTGTTGACGATTTCTAATAAATTTTAGGTCTTCTTTCCGATTTTGGAACTTTTGGCGAAGCTTTGAATTGTTCGCGATAAAAGCGACTTATTGCAAATTGTCAACTTCTTTACAGTTTTCGCGCTTTTTGTGCAATCAGCCCTATTCTGCCTTTCGATTACATTCCCGCATTCAGTTACTATTCTCAAAAAGAACAGAATCAAAAGATAAATAAGAAGAGAAAAGTATGTTTAAACCAGCTGCTTTGCTATGAAATAGACACAGAAAAAATAAGCAAATTTGTAAACTTTAGGAGTTTTCACGATGGGTAGTGCAAAGTGTGCAAACGTTGCAAATGTGTGCAAAAATGCACACATTTGCACAACACAACAACAAAATATACGTATTTTCAATTTGCTTAATTTTACTTCATTTGCACTAAAAAACCTTAAGCAAAAATTTTTTTGCATATTTGCTTAGTTGCAAATAACATCAGCCGCCATATTGCTTTTTTAATGGAAAAGCTTTGAATTTATATTTACAATGGTTTTTAAATTTTATTTAGTAATCTGCATTTAATAATTTTTTTACACATAATTTAATAATTAATTGGTGGTTTGTATGTTAATATGCTCAAAAACAAAAATAAGACTTTTGACAACAAAGGCCAATGCTGCCAGATTTATTACAGCAAATTAGCAGTTTGTAGTGCCCCCAGACTATTATTTTTAGTAAAGCTAAAATGCAACAGAATTAAAAAGGTCGTTCACGATCTACATACTATACTATGCACAGCAAATTTGCAAAATGCAAATTTGCACAATCATTGTCGTGAAACCCCTTATTTTAATTGTTAAATTGTAAAAAGTCTGAAATTTTCGCGATTTTTACCAAATTTTTGCCATTCCTTAAAGTTTTAGCAAATTTTGATCAAAATTATGGTTTGTTTAAAATTTTGAAATTTTTCGCGACTTTTCCCGAAGGCCGTAATTTTTCCAACATTTTTAGCTTTTTTACATTTTAAGGGAATTTTAATCAATATTTCGCTTTGCAATCTTTCAAATTTAAGCAAACTTTTGACGAATTTTCGTAGTCTTCAAACTAACAAACCATTTATTAATTCCCAATAATCGAAACTTAAAATTTCGTTAAGAAATGTATTATATTTTTGAGAAATCTATTATATTTTTTTGTAAGAATGCTAACCCAAAAACTAATTAAATACATTATTTTTATCTATTTCGCAGGTTGTTTCTCTTGGTGCAATGCTTTACATGGCCGGTTGTGTTGGCTTCATATTTTTAGCTATATTAAGTCCAGCTAAAATGGAACATTTAGCTTTAATCTACTTTGGAGGATTATCGTCGAGCTTCTTATATACTGGTGGCATTGGTTTTAAATACATTGCATTAGGTGATTTGGTTATTTTAATATTATTCGGTCCCATATCTGTTCTATTTGCATTCATGTCACAAACTGGCCATGTTGATTGGACAACGATATATTATGCCATACCTTTGGCCCTAAATACAGAGGCTATTTTACATAGCAATAATACACGAGATGCTGATAATGATCGCAAAGCTGGCATTGTGACACTGGCTATTTTAATTGGCAGAACAGCATCACACGTTTTATATGCTCTACTGCTATTCACACCGTATAGTGTTTTTGTTGTTTATGCTTTAAAATATTCATTATGGTTTCTATTGCCATTGATAACAGTACCACAAGCATTTCGTATTGAAAAACAATTCCGCAACGAACAAACTATGAATCAAGTACCAAGACAGACGGCAAAGTTGAATTTCTTTTTCGGAATTTTATATGTGGTAGCCTGTTGCTGCGCATCTCAGTTGCCAACCTTTTCATATTCGAGGCATTAAAGTGTAAAATGCAAAAAAAAAACACTAATTTTCCTCTAAGCAAACAACAACAATTTTAATTGATTTTTACGTAATTTTTTTACTTTTTAGCATAAAAAATTAAAAAACGAAAAAAATTTTCGGTAAAGCTACATACATACATATATACATACATATATATAAAGAGGATATAAACATATTATGAACAGAAAAATCATTTTGTATACATTGATTAAATTAGTGAAAAAAATTAGGGAATTTTTTTTAATCAAAGAGATAACAATTAAACAAAAATACATATTGTATTTGTATTAATATAAGTGTTCCATTAATCATTTCATTTCTAATTTATTTTTGAGTTTCATTATTTTTATGTACTTTATTTTATCAAAAATGTGACTTGTTGACAAAAAAATTATTATTATTATTTTTTTTTTTTGAAAAATCGTTAATGCAGGTTTTTGGTTTCTTCTCTATAGCCAAGTCAAATGTTCTCTAGTCACAAAAAAAAAACAACTAACCTGCCTGTGTTTGTAAATAAAATAAAAATTTTCGGTATGGAATTTATATGGAAACAACATTAAGGAAAACATGTTTTTTTTATACCATGTTTTTAAAACGAACTGTCAGGAAAACCAAATGTGTGTGCAAAATTTCGTAAAAATCGGTTATATAGAAATAGTTCAAATCGCATACTGTATTTACTTTTTATAAGTCCCTAACGGAAATCTTTATTTAATTTACAAAAACGAGTAAAAAATATTTTGAAGAAGTTTTCAAATTTTATTCTTATTTATTGCAAAAAAATTTTTAAATATGAATTTCATTTATTAACATCTGTACAGTTAAGACTCATAGTAAAACTTTCTATGTATTTCATGTCATTCGTTAGGGCCTATTCACATATTACGTAACGCTATATTCGGAGGTTTTTATACACCACTCCTCTGCCCCATCGTAACGCTTTTTACAAAAATTTCAGTATAAAGTATCTAATCTGTAACAAATCTTTAGCCGCCCCCCCTACAGCGTTACGTAATATGTGAATAGCCCCTTACGTTGTATACTTTCAAACAAAAAGCATTTCGCACTAGTCTTCTAAAGGGGCTTAACTAAAAATTTTGCAGTTTTCACTTTTTGCCAGAAATCGATATACAGTGGTCGCATCTACTCACTGAACAAAAATCTTACAAAATTTTCTCTACTCTTTCGCCAAAAAAGCAGTTGTATCCCTCTTTGTGATATAGTAGTAAAGTAAAAAAAACTGAATTTTACCTCTACTGAAAATTTGTAAATTTTGAGTTGACCCATTTTAGAGGAACTAGTGCGATATGTTCGAAATACTCATCTTTTACAAATAAAGAGAGTTGGTATATTTAAAGTTATTTTGTTTCCTTAACAAAAATTGTAAACAAAAGAAAATAAAGATCAACGATAAATACGAATATGAGTATGTAAAAATTTTTTTTGATTAACCATAATTGGGAGTAGTGCACTCACTGAATGTTGTTGATTGAAATAATCATTGTAAAATATTTATTTTGCTAAATTTTTCATCAGCTTTAGAACTGTCGCAAAAACTCGAAAAAATAACTTTCATGAGGAAATGGCAAAAGTTTGCACAAAGTGAATTGTGTAAATAAATAAAAAAAGCCATAATTAAACAAGACTTAAAATTAAAACTTAAAACACAGAATCTCGAAAAAACACATCGCGAAAATGGTCGCGATATTCTTCACTTTATGGCATTTTGCACCATCTTGTTTGCAATTTTCTGGTTTTCAACTTTTGTGCGAGCTGTTTTGTAATTTTGAAAATATGTTTACTCGGAGTTTTTGCAATTTTAGCGAAAACGTATTATGTATGTACATTAGGGGGTTCGTTATTTTTTAAAGTGGAAATATTTTGGGTCTCAGGCCCAAAATGTCGTCGGTATTGTAGCAGAACCGTCGGCGAAGTAAACGAACTAATAAAATGGCTACACAGCTAATACAACTCGATGCCTCTACTTGGGACCAGAAGGGTTTGCACCACTGCTCTGCAAAAAACGCGCAATAGCAGGGTTGTAAATAAATTAAGCTTTCTATCTCCCTTTCTTCCACTTCACCACCTGTTCTCTCTGCAATACTCCTTTCCCAAAGAAGGTAACACATTAATTGATTAACTGGTAGGCATTAATTGCCTGATTGTGTTACTTATCTTAAAAAAAAATAGCCCTCAAAAAATGTCCCATGCGGCATGATGAGATGGGATTCTAATCGGTATTTACACGATGTATGGGTAAACACCAGGTAAATAACGGGAATATTCCTTTTTTGGAAATTTATTTGGGTATTTATAAAAATCATTTGAAAATGACGTCAACATTGAAAAAAAAAACGTTTAATACTCATTTTTATTTTGTTATTTTTTCCAATATAAGTGATTTTTTCTATAAAGTTAGCTCTTTTTCATGAATATGCGCTTTAGCGGTTTCTAATCAATGTTAACGCTTGTTTCCGATGTTGAAACTTCTCGCGAATCTTTGCAATGTTCGAGATAGAAGCGACTTGTTTTCAAGTTTTTAGGCTCTACAGTTTACACGATTTTTAAACCATATTAGACTTTGTTATCATGCCGCTGTTAGTAAGTTTTTGCGAATTCTCGCAAATTTCGCTATTTTTTCCGAGTTTTGGCGATTTTTAGTCAAAATTGTTGCTAATTTAAAATATTGCATTTTTCGCGAATTTTCGCGATATGCGAAACTTTTCCAAAAGTTTTAATTTTCTTACATTTTGGCGCTTTTAATTAGTCGCTAGTTCTTGCGAATTTTCGTAGTTTTCGCGATTTTTCCCGAGGGGCTAACATTCCCTGTAGTTTGAGCGTGTTTGAATCATAAAATTTTGCCACGCAATGTGTTCTTTTATTAAATTTTCTACAAGTATACCTAACCTTAGGGTATATACCAGAGTATTTTCCAAGTTTTACCCAATTTACTTGTTTTACCGGGTATTTACCAATTGGGTATTTACCCTTTTCCCATCTATGGGCCATGCCGACACGGATTTGAAATTTGATTAAATCACATTTATACGGCATTACATTTATACCACAAGTCGAAAAATATGACCACATCATGATAAATTTTCTTCCAAAAAGGTGTTGTTTGTGAAGTGAAAAAAATATATTGATATATATCGATATCGATATATTTTTAAATATCGATCGGCATCGATATATATCGAATAAAACATATCGATATTTCGATATGAGTAATTCCATTTAGCCGGGTGTGACCATTTTACACACATTTTTTGTTATAAATCAAGAATATAAAATTTTTTACTTAAAAAAACGCTTAAAGACGTTGAATAACGGGTAGACACTGATAGAACACGATTTCTGCTCAGAATGGTCGTCAGAAAGCTGCGACGGGTGTGACCTTACAAATCTTAGTTTTAAAGAATTATGACTTTCAGTATAAATTCTGTAAAATGTTGACTATATTGTACACATTAATTTTGGTATAGATTTCTGTTCAAAGTGTTTTTAATTGTATTGTGTATTTACTGTTTGACATAAAATTATTTTTCTTATAAAAAAGATATTTTTAAAATGAGACGGGTGTGACCGACGGGTGTGACGTAGTACGAAAATTTAAAAAATTCGAAGAAATAATACTTTTCGTTGATTTAATTAATATAATAGCCGAATTCACTATGTCAGTTTTACACGTTTTCTGACTAATTTCTGATTGACTTCTTTGTTTTGTATTCGCCAAATAGTTTAAAACATACTTAGGTCGTTGTCTTTGAAAATGAAAAATTATTGCGTCCAATAAAATAATTGTTTGAATTGCCACATTAGAATAATTACAAGTTGAACAAAAAATACAGGCCAAATAATTTGTTAAACTATTATGGTTTTTGACTTGGCAGTACCTTATTTCCAATTTCTTGTAGCTAAGACAAGAACCTCTAAACTCAAACCAAAACATAATAACGATTTACTGAATTGCATTAGTGAGTGCTTTCCGTCTATAGACGTAACGTTTTATCGAGATACTGAATTGGGCTATAAATAATATAAAGATAAACTCATAAGAAAATAATGACATTGGTGGCTATTCTAGAATACGCGTCGACTTATTGAAAGTTACATGTAAAACAAAAACAAAATATGTAGCATAAATCTAAAAAAATTGTTTCTGTTTATCATACAAAACTTATCTATATATATATAAAAGAGTAAGGTGACTACTGACTGACTGACTGACTGGGGTATCATCGCCCAGCCCAAACGACTGAAGCTAGAGACTTGAAATTTCTTACGTCGGCCCCCTCTCGATATATAGATCCACTAAGAAGGGGTTTTTGGAAATTCAAATGCTAAGTGGCCAAAAAGGGGTAAAAACGGATAAATTCGGTAACCTTATATCTCCGGATCTAACTAAGGTAGACACAAAATTCCAAAACATCATATAAAGATAAAAAATAGTCGGACAGGTGTTTGGTACTTTTTTAAAATTCGTACATTTAGGGTCCGAAAAAGGGTAAAAATATAATTTTGGTACCTTTTTGTTAACCAGTTATCTCCTAAAATACTAACAATAGAAATAAAAATTTAAAATGCATGCTTCTCTTCTTAAGAAGCCCTCAAATGCGATTTGGTACTTTTTAGAAGTTCGAATATATAAAGGGTAAAGCTGTGAGTTCTTTTTGGTAATTTTTTATGTACTTTCAATGCACGTCGACTCCCCTCCCGATGTATAGATCCACTAAGAAGGGGTTTTTGGAAATTTAAATGATAAGGCGTAAGAACGAGTAAACTCGGTAATCTTATATCTCCGGATCCAACTAAGGTAGACACAAAATTCCAAAAACATCACAATAATATCAAAAATAATCGGACACGTGTTTGGTACTTCTTTGAAATTCGTCATTTAGAGGCCGAAAAAGGGCAAAAATATATTTGTGGTACTTTTTTGTTAACCCGTTTATATCCTAAAATACTAAAGATAGAAATGAAATTTAAAATGTATTCTTCTCTCATAAATGCGCTTTGGTACTTTCTAGAAGTTCGAATATATAAAGGGCAAAGTTTGGAATTCTTTTTGGTACTTTTTCCTGTACAACCATTTGTTAGTACTTTGAATGCACGTCGGCCTCCCTCCCGACGTATAGATCCACTAAGAAGGGGTTTGTTTCTTTTTGAAAGTCGTACATTTAGAGGCCGAAAAAGGGTAAATATATAATTTTGGTACTTTTTTGTTAACCCGTAACTCTCCTAAAATACTAAAGATAGAAATGAAATTTAAAATGTATTCTCTCCTTAAGAAGGCTAACTGCTCTTTTGTATTTTTCAGAAGTTCGAATATATAAAAGGTAAAATTTTGAGTTCTTTTTGGTACTTTTTCCTGTACAACTATTTGTTATGTACTTTGAATGCACGTCGGCCCCTCCCGATTTATAGATCCACTAAGAAGCAGTTTTTGAAAATTCTAAAGTTAAGGGGACAAAAAGGGGTAAAAACGGGTAAATTCGGGAATCTTATATCTCCGGATCTAGCTAAGGTAGACACAAAATACCAAAAACATCATAATAAGACAATAAAAGAAGCTGATAAGTGTTTGGGACTTTTTTGAAATTCGTACATTTAGAGGCCGAAAAATGGTAAAAATATAATTTTGGTACTTTTTTGTTAACCCGTTTATCTCCTAAAATACTAAAGTTAGCAATGAAATTTAAAATGTATTCCTCTCTCCTTAAGAAGGCCTAAATACACTTTGGTACTTTTTAGAAGTTCGAATATATTAAGGGTAAAATTGAGTTTTTTTTTGTACTTTTTCCCGTACAACTATTTGCTATGTACTTTGAATGCACGTCGGCTCCTCTCCCGATGTATAGATCCACTAAGAAGGGGTTTTTGGAAATTCTAATGTAAAGGGGGTAAAGACTGGTAAATTCGGTAATCTTATATCTCCGGATCTAAGTAAGGTAGACACAAAATTCCAAAAACATCATAAGTTAAACAAATAATCGGACATGTGTTTGGTACTTTTTTGAAATTCGTACATTTAGAGGCCGAAAAAGGGTAAAAATATAATTTTAGTACTTTTTAGTTAACGCGTTAAAATACTAAAGATAGAAATGAAACTTGAAATGTATTCTACTCTCCTTAAGAAGATCTAAATGCGCTTTGGTAACTTTTTAGAAGTTCGAATATATAAAGGGTAAAATGGGAGCTCTTTTTGGTACTTTTTCATGTACAACTATTTGTTATGTTCTTTAAATGCATGTCGGCCCCCGCCTGATGTATACATCCACTAAGAAGGGGTTTTTGGAAATTCAAATCCTAAGGTAGCAAAAAGGGGTAAAGACTGGTAAATTCGCTAATCTTATATCTTCGGATCTAACTAGGGTAGACACAAAATTCCAAAAACATCATAATAAGATCAAAAAATAGTCGGACAGGTGTTTGTATCTTTTTTTTTAATTTTTTAATTTAGGGACCGAAAAAGGGTAAATATATAATTTTGGTACTTTTTTGTTAACCCGTTTTTCTCCTAAAATACTAAAGATAGAAATGAAATTTAAAACGTACTCTTCTCTCCTTAAGAAGACCTAAATGCGCTTTGGTACTTTTTAGAAGTTGGAATATATAAAGGATAAATATGCGAGTTCTTTTTGGTACTTTTTCCTGTAAAACTATTTTTTATGTACTTTGAATGCAGGTCGGCTCCCCTCCCGATGTATAGATCCACTAAGAAGGGGTTTTTTGGAAATTTTAATGCTAAGGGGGCAAAAAGGGAAAAAAACGGGTGAATTCGGTAACCTTTTATCTCCGGATCTAACTAAGGTAAACACAAAATTCCAAAAACATCATAATAAGATCAAAAGGTAATCGGACAGGTGGAGTTTGGAACTTTTTTAAAATTTGTACAAGGGTACCTTTTTGGTAACCAGTTATCTCCTAAAATACTAACAATAGAAATGAAATTTAATATGCATACTTCTCTCCTTAAGAAGCCCCCAAATGTACTTTGGTACTTTTTAGAAGTTCGAATATATAAAGTTTAAAAATAGGAGTTCTTTTTGGTACTTTTTCCTGTACAGCTATTTTATATGTACTTTGAATGCACGTCGGCCTCCCTCCCGATGTATAGATCCACTAAGAAAGGGTTTTTGGGAATTTAAATGCAAAGGGGCAAAAACGGGTAAAATTGGTAAGCTTATATCTCCGGATCTAGCTAAGGTAGACACAAAGTTCCAAAAACATCATAATAAGATCAAAAAATAAGCGGACAGGTGTTTGGTACTTCTTTGAAATTCGAACATTTAAGGGCCGAAAAAGGGTAAAAATATAATTTTGGTACTTTTTTGGTAACCCGTTTATCTCCCAAAATACTAAACTAAAGATAGAAATGAAATTTAAAATGTATTCTTCTCTCCTTAAGAAGGCCTAAATGTACTTTGGTACTTTTTTGAAATTCAAATTTATACAGGGTAAAAGTGGTAGCTATTTTTGGTACTTTTTTCATACAACTATTTTTATGCACATTAATATACTGAATATATATTTTTTGTGTATGTAGTTTTCCATTTCGATGTATTGATCCAATAATAAGAGATTTGAAATTCAAATTCTAAGGGGTAAAAACCGGTAAATTCGGTAACCTTATATCTCCAAATTTGACTAAGGTAGACGTAAAATTAAAAAAAGTAAATAAAAAAAAATATATAAGCGAATACGTGCTTAGAACTTTTTTGAAATTTGTACGTTTAGGGGGCGGAAAAGGGCAAAAATGTAATATTGGTACTTTTTGGTAGCCTATTTATCTCCTAAAGTAACAAATATAGAAACTGTATTTCTCTCTCCTTAAGAAGCCATCAATTACATTTTGGTACTTTTTTGAAATTCTAACATTGATAAATATAAGGGATAAAAAGCGTACAATTTTTGTACTTTTTCGATGAATATATTTTTAATGTGTATAGATATATTCACTAAACAGAACTTGATTTTAGAAACCATTTTCCTCTACAAGGGGATAAAAAATTTACCAAAAAGGGTAAACCAAGTAAAATGCATTTAATTCAAAACTATTAGGGTAATTTTTTAACAAATTTGCAGTACTGGTTCCTTTCGTCACACAAATCTTAACTGATGTAATGCATTTTTGAACATGGCCAATTGGAGATTTATTAATACTTTTTGCATAGATCATTTTTGGAAAAGGTACTTAAAAAATAACTTTTTGGTAAATGTTTTTTTTAGAAAAGGGTTTCTTTCTAAAATGTACTTTTGGAAAATGTACTTTTAACAAATGCTACTTCTATGAAAATATATTTTTTTGCGAAGGAACTTTTTTGAAAATCTACATTTGTTTGAAACATGCTTTTGCGAAATCATACTTTTTGAAAAAGATAGTTTTCTTAAAACGTACTCATGTGAAAATGTATTTTTAAGAAATGGTTCTTTTTATAACAGTTGGGTTTGTTTTAAAAATGGGAATGGTACTATTGGGAAAAGCTACTTTATTGAAAATGCACTTATGGAAAAAATTTTACTTTTTAAAAGGTAATTTTTTGAAATAAAAATACAATTGTTATTGTTAATTGTTTTTTATATAAAAAAGCGACCTTTTGCTTGAAAACAAGATACTAAAATTAATAAACGAAGGTCAAAAAAACAGAATAACTATAGGTAATTTTTTGAAATCGCTATATTTTGTAAAAGTTACTTCAAGAAAAAAAATTAATTTTTAAAATGTACTTTAAGGAAATTGTACTTTTTGGAAAAAGTCCTTTAAGAAGGGTACCTTTTTTAAAATGTACTTTTTTGAAAATTTACTTTTGGGAAATGGTTCCATTTGGAACGGAAATTTTTGGAAAAAGAAACTTTTTGGAAAATGTAGTTTTTGGAAATGTACATTTAGGAAATGGTGTTTTTAAAAAATTATGCTCTTTTGCATATGTACTTTTGGAAAATGCACCTTTTTTGAAAAGTAGCTTTTTTAAATGTACTCTTTATAAATATATATCTGTGATTTGAACAGATGGTCCTTTTTTGAAAAGGTACTTTTAAAATACCCACTATACCGTTACATTATAATTTGTACTCAGCTGCAAACGAGCGAGGTAGACGGCAATCATAAAAGCAATCATAAAAGCAATCAACTGAACTAATTTTTTTGTAAAGTTTTTGCGGGATTTCAATAATTAACAACTTTAGATGTAAAATTTATATTCGTACAAAATTAAATTATATGGTGTTGCAATATACTTATATATATCGTACGTTTATACGCATGGCTTATTTGCAAATAAAACAGTCAATATTTCCCAAATAATTGTTTTATTTCGACTTATTAATTCACGAAAACTATTCACGTTTAACGTTCTATTTGCGAATAAAATGTTTGAGGTTACCACGCTTACAAATGTTTGCTAAGAAGAAACAATAAATAGATAAATATTGCACAAAAAACATTAATAGAAGAAAATAATAACAATTAAAACAATTAATTATTTGTTATATTATACATTTCAAAATTTTTTTTTTTTCAAAAGTACAGAAAATTTTTATAGAAGTGCTACAAAGTTTTTGTATTCTTGCTATGGCATATAAACAGTTGAGTTAACTTATTTGCAAATAATTTAATTTGAAAATAGTACGCATATAAACGTAGTAATATTAACAAAGTAGCGGGTAATATGCTAGTCGTTTTTAAAAGAGAGAGCAACGCGTTTAAATTCTCACATTTATTTCATATTAGAAATGTAATGAAAACCAAAACAATTGTTGAAACTTTGTTTTTGTTTCAATGCAAATGTTCACTTCTTCGACGCGTTTTTTAGAATAGCCATCATTATATTATTTGCTATCCGTTCTATTATAGGCAGCAGAATACTCTAGCTGAATATTTTTTTAAATTCAATAAAAAGCAAAAAAAAACTATATTATTTTCAGAGATAACGGGTTTTAATAATAATGGAAAGGGAATAAAAGAAAATCTGAAATAAATATTAAACATACAAAGAAGGAGATCAAAATGTTTCTTGCATAATCATTTAAAAGTGCCTCAAATTGATTAAAAAATATTAAATAGTGTATTTTTTTATTTTTTCTATAATTGTCATTCTCTAAAAACATCAATTGAGAGATTTTTATTAAAAATGAGAAAATTATTTTTTCCTTGCATAGGGCCGTTTTACGTAGAATCAGTCATAAGTATATAACGATATCTTTTCAAGCATGATTATTCATACATAATACCATAATTTTTTAAAAACTAAACACAAAAAGTACTTTTCTTATAAATAATTAATTTGTTTGGTATTTGCTTTCGTAATACATAATTGGATTTCCGAAACACTACTTTTTGTTTTCCGTAGGGGAAAAACTATGTACGGTTCAAAAGACAAATTTCCGAACGTTCGTAAATAAATGTTCGAAAATCGCACTAGATAGTTCAATTTGTACGAATTCCTAAATTTTTCTATTCGAATCGAATTACATAATAACACCCCAGCAAATAAATTTCATCTATACATATAATAAAACTGTAAAAAGGGCGTGTCTGTACATGAAATATTTTTTGAAATTTTTTATTGTGACGTAAACAGTAATCGATGTATAGAACAAAAAACCAAATTTTTTAATTTTTCGTCTGTCTGTCTCTCCGAACACGCTTCACGCAAAAACCACTGAAGCGATTTTCATGAAATTTGGTATAGAGGTACTTTAGAGTTTGGAACGATTTTCCGTCATCCCACGTCAAATTTGGTTTGTAAACAGACCGGTTTCGGCTATGTGCCATCGTCAGTGTTCTATACTACTACTTTAGAGTCCTGATTCAAACATAGGTTACTTTTTACCGCGATAAAATGTCTTATTTCTAAGATAAAATAGAAAAAAAGGAAAATATACTCAATTTTGCTAATATAAATGTTGTTGGAAATTAGAAAGATGTTTTTGTTTTTTAACGGTGGTAGCACTGTTTATTTTGTATAACGGGAACTTTAAAAAATATGTAAAAACGTTATATTATTATATTTTACAGACACCTTATAGTCATAAAGGGATCTTTAAGCGAGCGAAGCGGGCGGGCACATCTAGTTTAAAATAAAATTATGACAATGTGTCAAATAATAAATTTTCTTTTAGAGCCATTATTACTTCGAAACCGGTCTGTTTACAAACCAAATTTAACGTGGGATGACGGAAAATCGTTCCAAATTGAAAAAACCCCGTCGGAAGAAAAAGACAACACCCATTATTACAACTTACAATTAGTTATTTTTAGGATGTTATTTGATAGATAAATGGTTTTTGGTTATTACAAGTTAATATGAACCTAAGAAGTGACAAATAAGCTAATATCTACTTCATCCACATGGTAACTTTTTAAGTAAATAATAAGAAATTGAAGCTGCTATATTTTCTGCTGAAGATATGGTAATTTCAGTTAATGAAATTGCCGGTTCACACACTTCAACTTTTGTTGAGCAGCTTTTAATTCAGCCGCGAGAAAGACATAGAAAAACTGTGCTGCTTTCTCTGTCTTTCCCGCGGCTGAATTAAAAGCTGGGCAACAAAAGTTGAAGTGAGAAATAAGCAAAGTAAATCGTTGCCACTACATATTATAAGCAACAAAAAGTAGTTGGTATCTACTGCAATATTGCCACAGTATATAAATTACATATTTTATTTTATTGGTCTGTTGTAATAATGGGAAGATCTTATTTGTCACGTTATCATTCAAGATAGCTTATCTTAATAATAACTATTTTGAGCGTTATCAACAAGTTGTAATAATGGCCCTTAAAAGTTTAATTTGAAATACTTTTATTGTTATCCAATAGATTTCTAATTGTATAAAGGTGTAGAAAAATAAAATAGATTCATATCGAATAAAAATTATTTGTAGGGTTTTGTAAAATCTTCAAAGCCTACTATGCTTATTTTTGAAAATTATTTACATATTTGTAAACTCTCAATTGGTTTTTGAAAGTCTGTACATAAGATAAAGGGTTTGTAGCTGTTCAAAATTGTGTTTGAAGTCTACTGACGATTTGGTAAAGCACAAATGAAATGCATATAGACAATGCTTAAACACCAGCAAATAAATTTCATTTAAAAAGCAAATATTTACATGGAATATAATATACATACTGTAAGTACATATATCTGTATTTAAAGATGATAGCTTCTCTACGACGTATTTTCTCTGTAACGCAGAAGTTCGTCCGCCCCCAGCTATCCCGTTATAGAGAACTGCGACTATATCAACTTCCTTACTCTTAAATCATTTAAGAAATGTACATAAAATAACAATTGAAGCTGAGTGTAGTCCTTCCGAGGTTTTTCGGTAAACTCAACAATAAAATTAAAACTGCGAAACAGTTACCCCTATTATGAATAGCGTCGCCAACCTCACATCATCACGACACAAAAAATTATCACGTGTCTACACCTTGGTCGACAACTCTGTGGCGATAAGGCATAAATGTTTAAGTCGATATAAGCAAATTTTGAGTTAATGTAACCATTGTACTCTTCATATTTAAAAGTACCTTGGGGCAAATTTTCAATTATTTCGTACTATTTTTCAGGAAGTTATAGCGTGATGACTTTCTGATTATCTTATATGGAATAATTGCTTAATTCAGCTTATCGGGTATGTTCTATATTCGATGCGGAATCACAATGTGCGGAATTACCAATGCACATTTTAATTCCGCATGGAATACAGAACACACCCGAATATATTAAATTTCAAATTGAATATCTCTTTATAGTATAAAGAACTATATATTCCTAACTTAAAAGAATCGAAGAACGAAAAGCCAACATTAAGTGCAACAGGAATAAATTTCTAAAAATCCACTTGAACTTTTAAAAGTGCTCTCCTACAAAACTACAAAATATGACTTAAGCACTTTTTCCTTATTGCCACAGAACTATTGACTACTATTAGCACGTTCTATTAATTTTCGAAGCCTTAGAAAACAGCAAGAAATTGTGACGTCGACGACGCCATTCAGCAGTAAGTCATCTAAACACATAAATTATGTCCTATTTTTAAAATAATATTTAAACAAAAACAATTACGTACAAATATTAAAAACAATATAGAGGTTTAGCGCAATAACTCGGTAAGCCACAAAAGCAAAATATCGAATAAATCAACTTTTAAGTTTAAACTAAATTTAAAATTGTATGGGCTGCTATCCTTGTGTCTAATCCCACGTTGCAGTCATGCTTCAGCAAATTCATTATTTATTTACCAACTTTCCTGAGACGCCAGGTTGTTCGCGGCCATTCAGGATACACGACTGAGTGCATTCTCACTCTAGCTAGCTTTCAGCGGGTGCTGGTAAGCCATTCCCCGGGAAATACTTGGTCTAGGACCGGAAGTAGTGAGCTGCTTGGCGACCTGTGCCACAAAATAATACAGAAGTCACAATAGTGACAGGTAAAAAACACAGGAATCAGGTTTTTTTAAATTAATGTTAAAAAGAGACAAATATAGTGTATTTGTTATTATAAACGGTAGGAGAATAAACAAAACGATAACTAGCCATGGTGTAATAAGTATAGAGGTGGGTGCATAAGGACAACAAATACAACATAAACTAGACAATGCTTGTCAAAAAAATACACGTGTTTTACGTCACTTATACACAAAACTAGGAGAGCAAAAAATTATCAGCTGTCCTTGTACTGCACCCTGTACACTTATTACCATGGTGAAATAAGTATACAGGTGGCAGCATAACGTCAGCTGATTATTTTTTGCTCTGCTAGTTTTGTGCATAATCCACGTCCAGCACGTATATATTTTTGACAAGGATTATCTATTTTTTTGTTGTATTGTTGTATTTGTTTCCCTAATGTGGTCACCTGTATACTTATTTCACCATGCCTATTACACCATGGCTAGAAAGACAACGCAAAGGAAAACAAAAATTTAAGACGACTGTGTAAGCGAGTCAGATAGAACAACACATCGTGTCACTCCTGTGTATTTTGTGCCTATGCTCCAGTGGGACTTAAAGGAATATATATATATATATATATATATATATATATATATATATATATATATATATATATATATATATATATATATATATATATATATATATATATATATACATATATATATATATATATATATATATATATATATATATATATATATATATATATATATATATATATATATATATATATATATATATATATATATATATATATATATATATATAATGGGTGATTTTATAAGAACTATCGGAAAGTAAAATAAAAAAAAACACATAAAATTCAGAAAAATGCATGAAATATTTATTTGGATCGATAGTTGGGTCGATATAATTTAATGTTTGAAGATTATTTCATGCAAATGTTGGCCGCGGCTGCGCCTCAAATGGTCCATCCGCTTAGTCCAATTTTGGCATACTCTTTCCAACATTTCGGCCGGTATCTCACGAATAATGTTGGCAATGTTGGCTTCCAGTGCGTCAATCGAAGCGGGCTTGTCGCTATAGACATTAGCCTTAACATAGCCCCACAAAAAATAGTCTAGAGGCGTTAAATCGCACGATCTGGGCGGCCAATTGACTGGTCCCAAGCGTGAAATAAACTGTTCACCGAACTCCCCTCTCAATTGGTCCATTGTTTCGCGTGCTGTGTGGCATGTGGCACCGTCTTGTTGAAACCACATGTCATGCAAGTCAAGCTCTTCCATTTTGGGCAGAAAAAAGTTTGTTATCATCGCACGGTAGCGCTCACCATTCACAGTAACGTTGTGATTCGCATCGTCTTTGAAGAAATACGGCCCAATGATGCCGCCAGCCCATAATCCGCACCAAACGGTTGTTTTTTGTGGATGCATTGGTAGCTCTTGCAATGCTTCTGGCTGCTCTTCACTCTAAATACGGCAGTTTTGCTTGTTCACGTATCCATTCAACCAGAAATGAGCCTCGTCGCTGAACATGGAAGAAGCGCGCGATGAACTTTCTTAACAGAGCACGCATTTTGGTAATAAAATTCAATAATTTGCAAGCGTTGTTCGTTTGTAAGACGATTCATGATTAAATTATAGACCAAACTGAAGATGTTTGACAGTGACACAAGATACAAAACGTGCGTGAGATGTCAAAACTAGTGTTGCCAAAAAGATAATAGCAAAAAAATCACTCGTTATATATATACATATATATATATATATATATATATATATATATATATATATATATATATATATATATATATATATATATATATATAGATAGATATATATATATATATATATATATATATATATATATATATATGTATATATATATATATATATATATATATATATATATATATATATATATATATATATATATATATATATATATATATATATATATATATATATATATATATATATATATATATATATATATATATATATATATATATATATATATATATATATATATATATATATATATGTATATATATATATATATATATATATATATATATATATATATATATAAATATATATATACATATATATATATATATATATATATATATATATATATATATATATATATATATATATATATATATATATATATATATATATATATATATATATATATATATATATATATATATATATATATATATATATATATATATATATATATATATATATATATATATATATATATATATATATATATATATATATATATATATATATATATATATATATATATTTATATTTTACATAAAATTATCTTTCTTTTAAATATAATTTTGTTGATGAAAGTTCTAGGATATGTTGTTGAAACTGCAAGGATATTGAAAGTTAACTATTTTCAGTTTTATCCTTATAATTGAAATTTTAAAAGGTTTTTACCAAGCACATACATAATACTACAATAAACACAATTGTATGAAAAAATTTTGGAGTTTATATAAATGTCCTGAAATAAGAACAAAATAAGACAAAATGAAGCAATAAATGTCCTTAAAATACCACTAAAGTCTAATGCTAAAAGCACATGCATTATTACACCCAAATGAAAGATATTTTTTGTACAGAGTAGTAATTCGTTAAAAAAATATTCGAAGGAATGATATTTACTCCAAAAAATGGGGTATATCACGTTAATATAAAATTCGCGATATTTGAAAAACTGCAAATGAGGGAGTTTTTGCTGTTTTTGAGCTCAAAATATCAAAAATCAAATAAAAAATAAGAAGAATAATAAAATTGCTTAAAAAGTTATATTTATCCATTTGTATCTTTAGGATGCGGAAAAGAAACCCAAATTTCTAGCTAATCTCTAAATAATTCGCTACATTTTGAACTAATTTCTTATTTTAATTAAAAACTTAGTTCCCGGTAACGCCTTGTGCATTGCGTGTAAATTTTTTTTTGTCGGAATTTTAGTTATACACAATTTTATTAAGATTAAAACCACAATAGCTAAATTTCAACATTCTTGAAAAATCAGAGATATATCCCGAAACAACCACCAGAATTATTATACTCAAAACAAACATATGTTTGCGTAGACGAGTTTATTGCAACAAAAAATCTAATTTAAAGGTGCAACACTCAAAATTAAGACAAAAACTAACATGACCAGATATCCCGCTTTATGGGGATTATCCCGCTTTTAAGAGTTCCATCCCATCTAAAATTTGTATCCCGCTTTTTCAGGCTTTAAAATTTATAATTCTATTTTTTTAATTGTTGCCAAAAATATTGAATATTTTTCAACTGAATAAAAAAATATATCTCCTTTTTCAGCCAGTACAACTCATTGAATTAAACCCCTTTAATTTAAAAAATGCATTTTTAGACGTTGCTTCAAAACTCATTACTTGAAAATTTGTAATCCGAAAATATTAATTATTAGGATTAAGTTCATTTAATTCAATTTTTCAATTAAATTATTTTTATTGAGAAAGGAATTTTTAAAGCATGTAATAACTGAAAAGACAAATTATTGTCTGCATAGGCGCAAACTGATGTTTTCGAGATCAATCACTATCTCATCATCAGACCTATTGTCATACCTGTTCCCAGTGTGACGGTGGTGAAGTCAAGTAAGGCACGTAACATTAAAAACGTTTGATTGTTCCAAAAATGAAATTCAACGATCTTAATCCAGAATAATCAAAACTCTTTGGATTAAAAACCATACAGTTCGACTAAAATTCATAACTTCAATTTAAAAATTTCTACATTAAATGAAATTTATTTGCTGATGGCTAAGCATCGCCTATATGCATTTCATTGGTGCTTTACCAAATCGTCAGTAGACTTCAACCACAACTTTGAACAGTTACAAACCTCTTATCTTATGCACAGACTTTCAAAAACCATTTGAGAATTTACATAAGATAATATTTTCGAAAATCACAAAAGAATAAAATAAGCGTAGTAGGCTTAGAAACAAAACCCTGCAAATTATTTGTATTCGATATTAATCTATTCTATTTTTCTACACCTTTATACAATTAGAAATCCATTGGATAACAATAAAAGTATTTATAAGGCAAAATGAAAAGTAAAATCCAAAATAAACCTTTAAGAAATTTATTATTTGATATATTGGGTAGTATAAATAAAAAAAGTATTTCCTATTTACTTAAAAATTTGTTTTAAAACCAAACATTTTGTAAATTACTAAGTTTTATACTCAATAAAAACTTTATAAGAAATAACTTTGTTCGAAAAGCTAAAAAAGTAAATGTGGTATGAATAAAAATGTAATATTTAAGCAAATTCTTAAAAAAATAGTCTGCTTCTGGGTAAACTATTTTGTTTTTTTACCGATAGAAAAAACCCATTTACAAAACTGAAAGTCAATTTATTGTTGAAATAAATTGTCCAAAATGAATTTTACTTTATCTGCATTGTCGCCTGTTATAAACAATTAAGCTCGTAAAAAAAGATATACAAGAAACGCAGAATTGGAGACGATGATAATTTCAAACACTTATATAGATTTAACCGAGAAAATGTTAATTACTTGGCAAACCAATTTCTATTGTACTCAAATGAAACTCGGGGTGGTGCTTTAAGTAATGCTGAAAAAATTAAGTGCTTTTTAAGATATGTAGGCGATCCGGGATTCCAAGTACAGTTTTTCGGGAACATTTGTAATATTCCTATACTAATTCTAGCATTTGTTTTAAAAATAGACTGGAGTCGGTGAAGATATTGGGGTTCACCAAAGTACAGTATCTAAAGTTATATGGAATGTTTGCGAGCAAGTAATTTCAAAAGCCAATAATTGGATCTGATTCCCATCTACTTCAGAAGAATTTCAAAGGGATAGTATAGACTGTACGCACATTGTAATAAAGAAACCCACTGATCATGGTGACGAATTTGTCAATAGAAAAGGACAAACGCCTTTTAACGTACAGGCAACTTGCAATAGAAAGGAAGAATTTACAAGTGTGGACTGTCAGTGGCCTGGTTCTGTACACGATGCTAGGATATGGAGAAATTCTTATGTTCAGAGGATAATAAATGAAAACGTATCCGGTGCTGTTTTATTGGCGGACGAAGGGTATCCTTTAACACCATGGGCTATGACTCCATATAGAAATCCTCATAGCGACTTACAAAGAAATTACAATAAAATACACTGCAGAGAGCGTGTTATGATCGAAAGACTATTTGGACAGTTGAAACAGCGTTTCCCAATCTTGCAGTCTAAGATTAGAGTGTCCACGGACAGGGTTCCGTCAATGATAATTGCTTGTTGCATCCTTCACAACGTAGCAAAATTTTTAAAGGATGGAGACTTTGAATTTGATCAAGAGTTCACACCAGATCGCAATATGTTCTTAGATAACTCAATCGATTCTATTTTTCAACGTGCTTTAAAGCGTCGTGATTTCATTACCATTATAATATTAAGTGCTGTTTTTCTCCCGACGGGGTTTGTTTGAATTTGGAGTATTCAATAGAACACTGAAGATTTCATATAGCCAAACCGTTCTGTTTCTCAGCCAAATTTGACGTGGGATGACGGAAAATCGTTCTTAACTATAATGTTACATTTGTTTCTGTCTTCCATGCAATAAAAAAAAATAGAAAACTTCCAAAGTTTAATATAATTTATAATTGTTTATTAAGTTTTATGGTTTTAATTATGCTCCTATTTTGTGTTCCTATTTAATTCATTTTTAAGTTGAGATTCTAAAATTTGTTTTTGTATGCCCACAACTTCTATTTTTAAAATATGTTGCTCCATTTTTTTCTCTTTATCCACACGAAGAAGATTCATTGTTTCTTCGTGAACGTTTTGCTTCATTTCTGTCTTCATTTGTATCAACTCTAATTGTTTTTCTAAAACTTTCTTCTGTGTGGAATTGACGTCCTCATTTTCATTCTTTAATTTTCTTTTGATTACGGTTTTATCATTTCTCCTGTGTAATGGAAGCGTATTGTGTTTACATAGCGTCTTCACGAGACGTAATATCAAATATTTTTCTATTAGCAAGCGTAAAATTCAATCGCAGAGAGAATTCTGTTACGTGTAGACTTAAAATTAGTGTTATCGCAATGTTATAATAATTATTATAAGAGCGTTGTTATAATATATATTATCACAACAATCTTATGATATGAAATGTCAAAAACATGAAAATAAATAAATGTGTATGTATATTTTTATCGAAATAAATAAAAATCAATGTTTTTTTTTACAAAATTTCAGTGCATTGATCTATTTAAATTTGTTTGATTAATTCTTTTAATACAAATTTTATAGAAAAATGAAAAATTAAACATCTTAATGTGCAAAAATAGTGTATGTTAACTCAATGAGCATTTGTGTTAAATGAAATTTCATAACAAAAGTAAAAATACGTGTTCTAGTTGCATGACATGAAGAGATATATCGACATTTTAGTTTTCTTATTCTGCCGACGTTCCCTCTTATGTTAATTCAAAGTTAATGTCTCGTGAAGACGCGGTGTTACAATCCTCAACAATAGAGTTTTCTGCTTGATTTGTGTTACATACACCAACTTCTAGCCCGTATTTGGCAGGTATAATTGTCGGATTATCCTCCGCAATTATTAGCTTTATTTCCCGCCCTTTTTAAATCTGATTCAGTTTTGACCTCTTGTTTAAAATTTGCTACTTTTTTTATAATTTGATCACTTGTTAAGTTCTCTCCTCCATGTAAAATCATATAATCTCGAACGTCATCAGCTGCTTGTTTATTGCTATTTTTTATCATTGGAGTATTTGATTTGCTTAATAAAACTTTTCCTGCATCCTGAATTGCTTTTACGAATTTGAGATCATCGGTTTCTTTCAAGGAACACGTAGAAGATGGTAAAATTTCTGCAGAATATGATTTTTTATGATGAAATATATTATTAAATACTATAAATAAAACCATTTAATTTCAATTTTTTTAATATAATTATTTTTATAGTTTAAATATTTTTATAATTTGTTTTATTTTTTTTGACAGCAAATACTTCACTCGAAATTTCGAATATGTTAAGTAAAGTAATTTTGTATTCGTATAAAGCATAGGAAGTACTTAAAGAAAACACTTTGCTCAAAGTTAATACTTTTAAGTAAATGCTTTTCTTTATTCATATCACTCATTGTCATAATTTTATTTTAAATGAAATTTATTTGCTGATGGCTAACTACTGACGATTTTGTAAAGCATCAATGAAATGCATATAGGTAATGCTTAGCCATCCAGATATGAATATTATAAACGAAATGATGAAGTTTGTATACCTTTTTAAGAGTATATATTTTTAAATTTTGGGAGCATATTTTTAAGTTTTTGGTGCATATTTAATGCGCATGAAACACATTTTTAGGGCATATTTCTGGTTTTCATGGTAATCATAAACTACAAGTAAAATGAAAACAATATTAAAAACAATGTTGCCATCACATTGCACAGTTTTTTTGGTTGTGAAATAAAAATTAAAACGCGTTTGATTTCTTGCAATATATTATGCAGCAATCGAGTATGACATACACATTGGTGATATTATTGTACAATATGAAAGATTGCACAATTATATTGCAAGTGTATGGGCCGGGTCGCCTCTTGACGAGCCATAATTTTGTTCTAACATTTGTCAAACTTCATACATAAAAACATCAGAAAAATGTTAGTACTATTTTTTCATATCGATTTTGACTTTTTTCAAGACAAATCAATGCCTCGTGAAGACGCTATGTTAGAAAATATTGCAAAGGCTCCCTATATGACTCACTAGGTCACGGAGAGTCAAATAAACATGTAGATGCAACATAGATATGGGGATATTGCTTGATTAAATTAGGTTTTGCGTCAACATACTGCATTATGTACTAGAAGAATTTATAATATTATTTTCTATAAGAATCATTCTCGATTTTATGATAACCAGCTATCAAAATTTTACTTAATTAAATAAGTAATACATAATTTCATTAAATGAATTTGGTTAATAATTAAAACTTTATATATATCCTACGTTTTATTATTATTTATGTACATACATATCGTCAGCTTATTATTGGTTTGGCGCATATGCCACAAGCTTGGAACGGAGAAAAACGACAAAGAAGGTTTACATAGAGTTTTCTCAAAATATACCCGATAGAATTTTTTTTTGTATTATCACCACTTCTTAAGGCATATGTTTTAAAGAAAAATGTAAATTTTTCAGAACTTTAATGAATGTAATTAGAAGATAATATTCTTTTATTGAAAGTGAACAATTTTGTTTTGTGCCGCATATGAAATTTTTTTAAATTATTTTACTAAAGTAGCTTTTTGTGCTGCATAGGTGCATATCGTCATATGAATTCATAAAATCCCTAAGTTACATTGAAATAGTTTTACAGGAGAAGCAGAAAACTCTTTAACATAAAGAATTAACGCATGAACAGGTCATGAATGCTTATAATAATAATTTTACATGGACAAATAGAGGAGTAAAGCTTAGGAAGGGAGTCGTAATAACATTTATTTTGATACGGTGCATCATAATCAATCGAAAAGTCGCTTTAAAATCTCTTGTAACTTACGGCTTTTTTGAAATCATATGACGATATACTAGCTGTGTACTGAGTAACTTATTTTTGAGATGAAAGTTTCCACTCTCTGATGAAAATAAGCTTATATGTATATGCATGTTATTAGAAAATATATTTACATGGAACAAAAAGCCAATATTGCTGAAACTGATATTTTACTTGATTTCTGAATTTTTTTTAAACCTTTTTTATCTAAAGAAATTTGATTATTTCGGCTTCAGTTCGGTTTTAATTTAATTTTTCAATTAAATTATGTTTTTATTTACAGATAAATGTGAAGTATGTAAATAAAGAAAATTTTGACTGCACGGAGCACAGAGGGGAAAAAGCCCAATCTAGCGGCGGAAAAAAAATTATCGAATTTGAAAAAAATTTAAACGCAGCATTAAAGCGGACAAATCAGTTTATTTAAAAATCAAATTTTTTTATCACTATGCTACCTGGTTCGGAAAATATGACTGAAACATTGGGAAAAATTAGGTTGTAATTCTTTATTGATTTTTATATCAAATTTATTGGCGTATTGAAACGCTACTGGTGGAAGTTTTCGGACAAAGTAACTTTTTTTGATAAAGTGTTATATCAGCTATTTTAAACGGCTTTACTTTATATATTTGCTATTTTAGATAAGGCTTAGAAGCGTAAATACAGAATTTTTTTTTAACTTCTAAATCTTTGTAGAGATACAAAAAAAGTATACCCGAGAGTACTTGAAAATTTAGTATGATCTTAAGTATAGAGTAATATTGTTCCAAAAATTAGCTGCGGAGACTTTCGTATGCGAGTTTTACATCAGTTTTTCTAAATACAGCAAATCCCGGTATAACGAACGATATATTGTCAGGCCCATTCGTTATAGCGAAAAATTCGTTATAACGCGAAGATTTTTTTTCCATATATTTATTAATATTTTGAATCATGATATTAAAAAAATCCGAATTTTATACAATTGTATACCTATACAACAATTTTCTATTGCCCTCTTTGTTGAGAAGGTAATTGTTTTCCATTTGAATTCAAAATTTTGATCAAATAACCAGTTAATGTTGAATCAAATTTCCAGTTAATGTTAAAAATTGGGATTGCATCATATATGTAGATTCAGACTTCTTAAAAAGCTTTTAGCTTTCTAAAGAGAATGGATTAGACTTTTTTGTACCAAATGCAAAGTAAACTGATTACTCGTCTTTCGATATCTTTCTTCCTTGACAGAAATTTATCCTTTAGCAGATGGCTTCCGAGTCCATATTTTTTTTTCTTTTTCTATCAATGCACATGTTAATGACTTTAAAAGTCCATGTTGCATACTTGATTCACAGAGGCTTAATCAATTTTTAGCTTCGTTAAAATCTGTTCACTTTTTCTATAAATGAAAATGTTTTCTGTAAGAGTTCATACCAATATGATAAAAATATTAAACAATGGTAGTATTCAGTGTTTGGTGTAAATGGTCTTGCGCAAGAGCAAATGCGAAATATTGTAGCTTTTTCGTAAAATCCAAGATTTCAAAAAAAGTTACGATATTTTGCTTATGTGCTTTCGTAAGATCATTGGCACAAAACATTGAAGACCGCCAATGAGTTTCTAATCACATTTCATGTTTTAATAGTCTCTACTGTTTAGATTTAGTTTGTTGTTGATTAAACTTGTTTCTTATATTCGTTATATCGAGTATAGAATTTCTTAAACGTTCGCTATATAAGGTAGTTAGTGTTAAAAATTAAACATTCGTTATATCGGATTTTCGTTAAAGCGAGATTCGTTATACCGAGCTTTGCCTGTATATACACACATATATATATATATATATATATATATATATATATATATATATATATATATATATATATATATATATATATATATATATATATATATATATATATATATATATTTCAAATTTGTCTACTTGTTTGTACTTCTATATGATTTTGTTGAAATTTGCTTCGGAAACCACTTGTTATTTAATCAAAATTCCAATGAAGTAGTCGTTTTCAATTTTAAGATAAATTTTTAATTTTGAAACTTGAATGCACTTTTAATTTTTTTTAATGCATTTTGAATTTTTAAAATTGGTCGTATATAGCATATAGCACCCACTGTGTTAAAAATAGCTAATTTATTTACAGACTTTACAGCCTACAGCCTTTCCATGCATACGTTTTTGTGGATCAGACTATTAGTTTGGAAGATATAAGCTTTCCGACGACTTAAGGGTTTTTTCGGTAAAATTGGTCTTATATAACAACATATAGCGCCCACTGCGTTAAAAATAGCTACCTACCTTTTATCACACCTTGCGGCCTGCATCCTTCCCTATAATTCATCCATAAATTTTTTGTGGATCAGACTATTCGTTTGGAAGATATGATTTTTCCGCCGCTAGGTTGGCCTTTTTCCCCAGTGTGCGGAGGGTTGAACTGACATGTTTCGATAGCACCCGCTAATCTCTTCAGAGTTCTTTTCCGCTTAGACCACTCGACCAAAGTAGGTGGTTTCCAGTCAAGAGTTGAATATCATCTATCTTTAATCAATTCATACTGTCACTCTTAGAGCTGTATTTCATTTGATAGTTATTGATATTCACTTTTTTTCCTTTATGTCTTGTGTTAAGCTTCTTGTTATTTTTCTATTCTAGTATGAATTATTATTGTGTTTTTTTCGTGACACGAACTCGCACGACTCAACACGAAGTGTTCCTGACAGAAAATCTGATTTCGTTTGTATTTGGGTCGTGCTGTGTTGAGCAAACTTGACACGAAAAAACACGAAACGAATTTAAGATTGAAATATTTATGAATGCAGAAGTTTGCAGCACAAGATTATTGAGCGAAAATCTTGATAAGTTACTGTTTCTCAACAAAAATATTTTAATAAAAATTCAAATAGAACATGATACGTTAAAATATGTAGAAGAAAATTATCTCTTTGAATATAAAAAAATGGTTTTTGTTTGTTTTTGGATTTGATTTCGTGCGTGTTCGGTTCGTGTCGTGTTGGAAAATTTCTACACGCGCATATCTCTAATTACAAGTATTAGTGTGTGAACGTTTGTTTGCTCAGTTTATTTGAACATGTACATCCTTTTCTAGGTGCCTTTAGAGATTAACAACTGTGAACTGTGAGCTATCTAAACATGTTAGTTCAACCCTCCATGCAGTAAAATTTTTCTTTGTCTACATGCTTCACATTTATCTCTAAACAAAAATATAATTTAATTAAAAAATTAAATTAAAACCGAACTTAAGACAAAATAATAAAATTTCTTTGGATACAAAACCATACATTTCGACCTAGGGCCATTATTACAACTTCGCAATAGTTAAAGGCAGGATTTTGTCGGACGGATAACTGAAAGTGAGCGATAAGTTAAAGGCAAGTTCATCCTACCCGGTAGGTTGAAGTAAATTTGTTATAATGATAAACTGTTTATCCGTCCGACAAAATTCTACCTTTAACTATTGCCAAGTTGTAATAACGGCCCTAAGACTCATAACTTAATTGTTAAAAAAAAACTTTTTTACAAAAAATTTATTAAAATTGTTGATTTGAACAAATTAAATGCTTGATATCTCAGAAAACATAAACAATTTCGCGAAACAGATTTTGGATTCTGAAAGGGGGTATTTAAAATACATACACCTTATATCTAACAAAATTTTTTAAAAATGGTAGGTGCGCCAAACCAATAATAAGCTGACGATATGTATATTGAAATAAATTTTTGAGAATAAATTCAAAATGGCGACCAAGAGACAGCATAGCGTTAGTGACCAAAAGCACACATGTTGATATATGACCCCAAAATAATTCAAATAAAAAAATAATAACAAAATAATACTTATGCCTGTTTTACACTATCTCACAAGCCATTCGACTTCTATAGAAAATGCAACCCTGATCTAATGAGTTATGGAAAGTTTTAAAAAAGCAATAACAACACATTAGATATATCAGGGTTGCACTTTGTGCAGACGTCGAATAGCTTGTATAATAGTCTAAAAACAGCTTTAGTAGGACTAGGTGGCATACTACCATGGATACTTTCTTGTATTGTACTTTAGTGCTCAAATTTCAAGTAGTCGGGTTTTAGTTTTTTAAACTTATTATTTTATTATTTTACTATCAATAAAAAATTTAATTTTTTTTATTTACTAAATGTTATAAATACAATTACAAATTATATCATAACTTAATTTAAACGAGAATAGTAACAAAGACCTTCACTCGCTGTAGTGAAACAGACCAGAGTCTATGGTGGGAATCGAAACCACAACCTCCACACTGATAGGCTAGCACACTACCCACTAGCCTACCACGTATATTGAAAAAGTTAATTTTTCAATATAATATTAAAGGTCGAATAATGAACAAAAACCAAAATAGTTATATTTTAATAAAAATTACTTGTTATCTTTAATACAAAACTATACATTTTATTTCGCATATTATTTTATATTAATTTTTCATAAAAAACGAAAGTAAAAACATCATCTAAGAACTTATAATACGAAGAATATTAACAAATTATTGAACAATAAATGAAGTAGTGTGCAAAAATTAATTCAAAGTTAAACAAATAAATGATAAATGCCATCATTTTGAAATGGACCAAAACTAAATAGAAAAAAATTATTAACACAATAGTGATTATTGAAATAAAATAATAATGAAGAAAAAGAAATAAACAAATTAATAATCAAGGACTACATTTCCTTTACTATTAAAGATGAAAAAGCTAGAAAGTTTGTTGCATATTCATATAATTTAAATAATATCGATTAAAAACGTGCATAAATATTGAAATATGTAAATGTGCTTTAACTTTTGAAAGTAAAACTATTACAAATGAATAAAATATATTTGTAAGCATTATTCACTTCCTTCTTAAAAATAATAAAGATATTAAAAATCCCATAATTAGCGTAAAAGAAAAATATTATTTAAGTAAAAATGTATGCATTTGAGAGTGAGACTTAAAATAAAAAAATTTTTACATAAAAAACAAAAATTTTTTATTAATTATATTTACGTAATTTTTTATTTTTGAACTGAATAAATAAGTCTGAAATTTTTTATTATTTCGGCTTTCTAGTTCAATATTTTGAATTAATGTAAATTCAAATTATTTTTATTAAGAGTGGAGTGTTGGAATATTCAAATCAGATTAGCAGAACGGATCAGTACTACTGATTTCGACAGGCCGCTACACCGTCTCATCAGCGTTCTTGTTTACTTTACTTACTACCGCTCATGAAGGTGGATGCTTTTTACAAGGAAACATCAGCTATTTAACTAATTTTTGCCAGCAAATAGAATACAAGACTTCTTTTAAATTCATGAGATGCATTTTTTTATTTGTATTTGTATTTATTTAAAAAAGTTGATACCTCCTATAACAAAACATATGTTTCACATTAAAATAGAAGAACAAAAGTAGTTACATATTTGGTTTAAAATTTAAAATATTAAAAAACTAATAAAAAATTAACTTTAACAAAATTATTACAATTAACCACAAGTTATAATAAATAATATATTTAAAAAAAAGAAAAAAGAAATTTTTAAATACCCTGAAAAAGCCTAATTATAAATAAAAAAGGATAAAAAAAGTTGTAGATAAACACTGAACTCGAGCTCAAGATAAATTTATAAATAAATAATAACAATTATAATAATAATAATATAAAAATAATATATATTAAGCTGCCATTATCAAGAATAAAAACTTAAAATTTTTTTTTTAAAAAAGTAACGCGTTGCTGGTTTCCTTAATACTTGGAGGAATAGTATTCCAAAGACGTACTGCGTTTATGTATAACTGCCAAGTTGATACTAGTGTATGGTATCTCTGTTGTATAAGCGTGTTGTTTCTACCGTAACGAACAAATCTGAGACGTCTGTAAAGATGATCTATCTGGCTCATGAGTAGTTAGCACTTTATGCAAGAAAATCAAGGTTCTTATTTAAATAAAATCGTCAAACTGTACTCCGAAAATTTTTTTTGTGTAATAGCTGATGTGCTCGTTATTTAAAGTTACATTAAGTCTTGCTTTACTTTTTGCATCACAACTTGAAAAAATTTCGCAGGCATACGTTAACGTGGGGATGAGATACGTTTTTGCGAGCAGGAATCTAATTTTAGGGGGTGTACAATATTGTGTAGGCCACAAAGTTCGTAGCATGGAGAACGTTCTTCCACAAGCATATGTTAGATGATCTGCCCAGGTTAGAGTGCTATTGAAGATGACGCCTAAGTTTTTTGATTTATGTAAAACTTCTATTTGTTGATTGTCGACGAAAACTTGCGGTGTTACTGCCATACGTTGCGTTCTTTTATGTAAAAATATGCATTTCGACTTTTTTGGATTAAGGCTGAAGCCATTGTTACCCCTAAGGTATGTCTGCAATAATCTAGTAGCCGTTGAGGAGAAATTCATCATTTTATTTAGTTTTTGAATCAAAATGGAATGATCCACTGTATCAAAAGCCTTAGAGTGGTCCAATAACACCAGCAACACCATGCATCCTTCGTCTAACTCTATTCTAATATCCTCAGCCATATCGGTGAGTGCTGTAGTACAACTGTGGTTAGAACAAAAACCAGATTGTTTAGAAGTTAAGAGATTATAATCATTGAGATATTTAGTTATTTGAGCGTGGACTATCTTCTCGAAGGCTTTTGATAAGTATGGTAGTATGGCAATTGGGCGATACTCTGTAGATGTTTTTCGAATAGGTACGACTTTAGCTTGTTTCCATCTTGCGGGATAGCTGCTAGTGATAATAATATGATGAAATTTATGAGTTATTAACAACAATATGAATGGAAGAATCAGTTTTAAAAATATCGGGTGAATTCCATCGACACCTATGGCTTTTGATGAGATGGATGAGCAACTTCTTAGGACATCAAACTGACTTACACATTCAAAACTGAATGGTTTTTCGGGAAGCATATTACACTGGTAGTCTGTGTAGTATGAGTGATTTGCGAGCGGCATCGGTATATTGATGAAGTCTTCATTGATGGCGTTTGGGTTTGACATTGGGATTTCATCATTAGCATTTTTTTTAACAATTCCAATTTCCCTTATAGTTTTCCAAGTGTTACGTGAATTAGCAGAGCTTGCAAACTTTTCAGCATAGTATGATTTCTTGGCTTGTCTGATAGCTTTAGCTACAATTTTTCTAGCTGATCGATAGCTGTTCTGTAAATCAGTTGTTTTGTATCTTTTCCAGCGCGAGTAAGCGAAATCACGTTCTTCAATCAGTCGTTTTATTATTGAAGTAAACCACGGATTGTGTTTGCTTCGTATAGCCTTACTTTGTAGTGGTACTATATTGTTATAAAGGGATTGTATATGATACTCCAAAAAGGCGATCTGATCATCTACATTTGACAGATAATATATACAGTTCCAATTAATTTTGTATATCTCTTCTTCTAGCATATGTTGGTTAATGCGTTTAAAATATGGAAAATTAATGACGTTATTTATTGGGTGCAGCGATATATTATAGGTTAGAAATATCAGATCATGTTTTGAAAAACACGACGCGGATATCTGGTCATGCATTATAACATTTGATTCATTAGATACAAAAAACAAGTCTATTAATGTACAGGTGTTGGAGTAGTTATGTTCACTGGACTAAGGCCAAAAGGTTGCATACTTTCAATTAAACTTGAATTAGATAGCAAACTAGAATTGAAATCGCCTGCTATCAATACGTCACTGTAACATGGAGTTAATTCTTCCATTACTTTATAAAAGTCTAAAAAATCAATACTTCTGTTAGGACTATACACACACCCAATCAGAAACTTCTGACCCTCACAGCTTGCTTCAAGTAACAGGTGTTCAACTTTATCATTGGTGTGGTTGCTATTTTTGCTTTGGCTTCTGCAAACAATTTCACGCTTTACGTATATTGCCACGTCACCATATCCATCCTGCCTATCCCTTGTATATAGTTTATATCCATTGATAGCGACAATGGCATCTGTTGTCGCTTCGGAAAACCACGTTTCAGATACACATATTATATGTATACCTGAGTTTTCAAAAATGTGTCGGAGTTCGTCGATTTTACGGAAAAGGCTTTGAGCGTTTATATGGCCAATTTTTAGTTCTTTTCTCTGTTTGCAGAGAATTTTTAACATAGATGCAGTAACGTCTCTAGAGCATAACCATTTGCTCCTATTGAGGTCATATAAACGATAACTAGCATTATGTACCCTATCAGCAACGCTTGAAATATTTGCAGCAATTATTGTATTAAATTTGGTGGGCAAGGTATTTGAATACAAGTTTTTAGAATTAGTACAAAAATACATAAAATAAGAATAATAAAAATTAATATATATACGAGTAGCTAAGTAGGACATGATTGTTGACATCGTAGTTACTATAAGTATGTGATAAACATTAAAGCTGAAGGTTATAAGAGTTGATAGGTATATTACTTCCGAAAAAGATATTGTAGTTGATCGAAGAACTCAACTTGTATTGAATTTTCAGAGTCATGCTGCTGAACATACACCACACCACGAAGAGTATAGACAACTTTTATTGTGTTTGTTTTTTTCATCTTAAGTGCTTCTTGGAAAATTTAGTAGTTGTGAGGCGTTAAATTTTTATTCATGTAAATAGGCTGTACACTGTCAAAACCGGCATTCTTAAGACATAGTGCAGCTTTCTTTTTACGCCTGTGTGTGGCTATTGCTTTTAATAGAAATTTTTTCATACGGCGAATGCATTTTAACAATTATCACATCATCGTTTGGCGTATAGGGTTTATTATTTTTATAAATTTTATTGAGTCTATATACATATATTGTCAACACGAGGCGTTGATAAATTTATACTTTCACATATACTGCTGAAAATGTTTAAAAGGTTTTCATTCTCATAACACGGTACACCACGTATTCGAACACTACCGACTACGGTTGATTTGTCTTGTTTATTTAGTTTTCTTTTAAGTTCAACTATTTCATTTTTCATATTTTTAATCTCAGAAGTCTCGACTCTAATATATTAATTCTCTCTTTAATTGCACTAGTTTATAATGCGATCTCTGCCGGGGTAGTTCTCAGTGGATGTCCAAGATAAAATAAAATAGCGCTTTATTTAAAACGTTATAAATTCAATAATATTTTTATATTATTTGTAAGGTACACAATTCATTGTATTTAGATGTATTTTCATTTAGGATGTTGTAAATTCATTATATATGCTTTTAGTTTAAGGATAAGACAATCAACCAGCCAGAAAAATGGCACGAAAACGATTGTCGCAGATTACCAGTAAAACGTGTTGTCAGCCTCGTGGTAGTAAATACAATGCCACTATCACTTGAAAGTGGTTCTTGAGCTTTGTTTGGATGGGTATTAGTGTAGTAGTGGCTGTAGTAACCAGTAGTCTTCCTGTGCACTACTACCTCTTGATCTGGGTCATATGGCTGTAAATAAATATTAAATCATATAATAATAATCGATAATAATGCAATATCCAGGCAATAATAACAATAATAACAATACTAATTATTTAAGAATCATAATAGTATTAGTCCTAATAATAATAATCTGGCAAAATGATAACAAAATGACAATTCTTTTGAACATAACATAACACAGTTTTCATAGTTTAAAAAAAATATTGTTTCACCAATGATTTTTTTATGAAACGAAGATAATAGCTTCGTTACAAGTTGTAGTTTCTAATATGGCTATTTGTTCACTCATAGCATGCAAATCTGTTTGCATTGCATTAAATCTCTTGTCGATTTCACTTTAAATTTCTTCTTTATACTCTTTAAACTTAGCTTCCAGCACGTTAAGCAAATTATCGGTTAATTTATCAAAACGCTTATCGATCATTGTTATTAACTTGAAAGGTGATTCGGTAGATGACAGGTGTGGGGTTTTGCTGGTATTTCCCAAGAAAGAGTTTTGCATAAACTTCCCTCAAACGTTTTTGAGTTGAAGTCTTCATGGGTGATGATTTTTCTGTGGAGTTGTTTTTTTTTAATGTATATTAACCGATTTACTCTTGTTGTTATTTGTGGGTTTGTTACGTAATTTTGACCTATACATTTGTTTTACAGTATTTTTATTTTTGTTTGCTTTTTAATATTGTTTTTTATGCTTTGTCTTAATTAAATCGAGTTCAATTAAGGTTTTTTTGTTCAGTGTTTTTGACAAAGAATTATTTTATATATAAATTTTTTGCTGGGTAGAATACAACTTAATAACTTTGTTGCTTTGATTTTAATTGTATTTCGTTTTATTCTGTTTGTTTATTTATGTATTTTTAATTTGTTGTTGTTGTTAGCAAATGTAATGTACATTAAATTCACTGGTTATAATTGTTTTCGTTTAATTTTGCATTTTTATTTTAGATGTTTGTATGTATGTTGTATTTGTAAATTTTAAGCAAAATAGATTTTTTTAATGTTTAATCAATATTTTAAATTGTTTTCTTTTTCAAGAATCAGTTTTATGTACAGGATTTAATTCTGAACATTTCAGTGTATATAATAACCTTTTAAGGCACAATTGACTTTTTATTGTGAGTCAATTTAGTTTTTGCCGAAATATCCCTATCTGATCAGTTCTGCTAGTCTGATTTGAATATTCCAACACTTCACTCTTAATAAAAATAATTTGAATTTACATTAATTAAAAATATTGAACAAGAAAGCCGAAATAATAAATTTTTTTATTAATATTTAATCATTTAAAAATCCCATAATATTAAAAAATACACTGAAGTTAAAATAGAAATGTTATCGAATACAAACATATTAACAATGATTAAAACATCAATACGAGTAAATAAATTAGAATTGTTTAAAAGAACAGAAAAAATATGAATTTTTTACACTCCTTAAATCTTGCATTTTCTTGCCTGGAACCAAATTTGGTTTTGGATTACAAAATACTAATTCATGGTAATTTTTTTATACCAATTTGAGAAAATTAGGAATCAAATTCGTTCGTAGTTTGAGGAATGAATATTTTCGCATTGATTTTGACTTTAAATTTTCCTCTATACTTCGAAAGGTAAAAAAAATCCGGATAAAATAAAAAAGCCAAAATAATTAAATTTCTGTGGATTAAACTCATACAGTTCGTCTAAAATTAATAGATTACTGCATGTTCCTCTAAATACGAACGACAGCTTCTTTCTTGTAAATATATTGAAAACAAAAACAAATTTGAATTTTTTATTTTTGTTTTCATTATATTTATGAGAAAGAAACTGTCGTTCTCATTCAGTGGAACAGGCAGTTAATGTCAACATTTTTGCATAGTCAACGTTCAGACGATGCAATTCTTATTGATCAGCTTCTTATTTTGTAGGCGAGAGGCAAGAGGAAAGAAACGGGTACACACTCTCAGGTATTCATGAAATTCTTTTTGTTTTTCATTCGTAATATAAGAAATTCACACATTCATTCATATTATGTTCATGTAAAAGAAAGAAACAAGCGATACGACTTTCATCGTCTGAACGACAAAGTAAGTTCAAATCAATAAAACTTGCATCGTCTGAACGTTGACATACAGTTTTCTGAGGTTCACATGCAAGTTTGAATTTTTGTAGAGTGATATGTAATAGTATCAAGTATTGGTTCCTGCATCTAACGCAATTTTTTAGTTTTGGCACTTGAACACCTTGTGCTCTAATGGCCAGTTTTTGACTCAGCAATTAAATATTTATTTAGTTGATTTTCATATAAATTTAAATTGTAATTAAACACAACTTCTGTTTTTCAGTCGTATTTAGTTGTTCTTATTTAATTGTGACAAAAATATGGTAGCACCATCAACTATTATAAATTTCCCATAAATTTCCTAAAAAAGCAGCTGTTCAATATAAACAAAGCAAAATCCAACAAATATATATTTTTCTTCATGCAAAAAATAAGAATAATCAAGAGTTTCTGCAATGTTTTAAAAGAATAAAAACAGCTTACAAAATCACAAAAAGACAAATATACCCAAAGAAAGCCCAAATTTTACGCCAACAAAAGTTGAATTTTCAGCGGCCACAATTTGTTTGTTTGCACAAGAACAACAAGCGGTCAAAATCATATGGTAATTTATAAAACTTAAATCGAATTTAAGTGTACAATATTGGTGTTATAAGTTATATTTAAATGTGATCTATAAAAATGAGTTTTCTATTTAAATAGAAATTAAGTTTAAGAACCATTTAATTATTAAGTCAGAAACTGGATCTAGCCCTCTCAAATAAATTTTTCTTTCTATTGAAAAATCTAACGGTTTGAAAATAAAATTTTTTTTATTTCCTAAATTTTGTGATATTTTTTAGTAACCCTCAAAAGAGCCTTCCTGGTAAATTTTGCGATATTTTGGGTGACAGGTAATAAGGTCAACGGAATTAAAGTCAATTGCTCGTTCAAAACATATTAAATTTAAAAAAAAAATCACTTTTTTTAGTTTTGTGCTCACAACTTTCTTAATAATGGTCCAAGTCGGACAAGTTTCTTTTTGAAATTTTTGTTTTTAGTTGTTTTTTTCCAGAAAAAAACATTTAAATATTTTTAGATTTTTGGATTTGAAATTTCAAATCGTATTTTTGATAATGAGTGTATCATCCTTCAACTATTTTTTTTAAATTTGTAATTTTTAACATCTATCCACCCAACAACTTTTAAGCGCGGTCCGGTATTGGGCTTTCCATAACTACTACTTTTTTAAATTTTTGATAAAAAAAGTTTCTATAAAGCAGCACTATAATAGCGAGAGTATCTAAATTTGATGTATGTATGTAGGTAGTTCTTACAACAAAGAAATTATTCCAACAAATTTCCAATGTTCCTATATGTATCTACAGAACTACAAAAGTGAGGCTCTTTAAATTTAGTGTAGGTAGCTCTTGAAATAAAGTGCAATTTCATGCAAAATATTGGCGGTATAGGAGAGGGAGAAGGTATCCCCCATACGAAGCAATTATTAATTTTCCTTTATCTGTAGAGCCACCATAGCGAGCAAAATGAATTTATTAACTTATAACGTAGAGTCTCTTGCGAATTTAAGCAGGAGAATTGAGCTTAGCAAATTATTGGATCAATTTGGTATTGATATTTCTTACCCCTTCTTCTTCATACATACTATCCCTTGTATATGACACTATATGGTAGGGATGGGCAACTGAAAAAATATATCGATATCGATATATTTTGAAATATCGATCGGCATCGATATATCGAATAAGAAATATCGATATTTTTTCAAGCATGATTATTCATACTTGACAGCATAATTTTTTTTAAATTAAACACAAAAAGTACTTTTCTTATAAATAATTAACCCGAAAAGAGTCAATTTCTAACTTCGTTACTGTTTTGACAATATTTCATGGAACTCAAGCTCAAAGAAAGAAAATATTTCGAATACACAAAAGATTATAAGTAAAACAAAAGATTTTGTTAAGAATATTCTATTTACTCAATATTGTGTCGAAATTTTTTAAATAACTGAACGAAAAACAAAAGCAAAGATAAAAATTATCGAAATTGATACTGTCGATATATTTACAAAAAATATCGATATATTGCAATTGAAAATATCGACGATATATATCGATATATTTTTGAGAAAATATCGATATTTTTTGCCCATCCCTGCTATATGTGGGCTTGTTCTGAAAATCACATGTGATTTTAAAATCGATAATTGTCATGCAGATATTTTTTATTTTTTTTTTTAATTTTATATTGTAGTGGTATTCAACTGGTGGGTCGCGACCCCCTTTTTCGGGGGTCGCGAGCTGATCTAAATAAAATACATTAAGGGTTTTTATGAAAGCGAAAGAAATTGCCTTTTGTGCAACTTTTAACAGCCAATGTCAACTTACTTCTCCAGCTACTTCCTGTACTTGCCTCTACATCACAACAACAATGAGTTATATGAATTTTTTATCACTTTGTCTGTTTTTTTTGCTATATTTTCTTATTTTTTCACATAAATTATTAAAAAAATATTTGTAAATTAAAATTTTTATTTATATTTTTTTGACGTTTATTTTTATTTTTCAAATGAATAAATACTCTGTGCAAGTTTACGAGCCTGAGCTGTCTCATATATTTCTATTAGTTGTGCATAGGGTTTGGGATTTCCCGAACTTTTGCACTTCGCGGGAAACGGGAATGAAAAAATCGCGTTCCCGGGAATTCCCGGAAAAAGTTAGTTTTCTAAATAAAGTACATTTATTAACTGAAAATTGGCGAAATTTCGGTTGTTTTATAAATGTAAGCATTCTTTTTAAGTAAAAGTTAATATAAAAGAAATTCTAAAACAAATTTTTAAGAATTTTTAAGTGAATTCAAGCAAATAGGGTCTATAGTTATTACACAGTAAGATATCCTATAAAGACTGTTTGACGACTATTACCGCAATTAGTTAAAAATTTTATTTTAAGCCCTCCAAATCATTTTATAAGGAACTTGCCGTAATGTTTCTTAGTTTTCTTGAAACTTTTTCGGAAGGATTCTTATCGTTAAGTACAAGCAAATTACAGTACAATATTCAGCTGCGCCGAATTTTATATATCCTGAGCCACAATCTGTCTAAATGTCTTTGATTTTTAATGTTATTTCTCTTAAGAAATCCCCTTCAGGATTTCAATAATAGCTCCGACTTATAACAAATTTAAGTAGTGTCAACTCAAAGTTCTTACAGCTAATATGAGCTTACAATTCCCACTACACTTTCGAAAATTTGTTCGCTAATTCTGCTTAAAATCACTCAAAGTTCGTTTAATATCGAATTATTTACTTTAGGAAATGACTAGAGCACATCAGTCATTAATACTTATACAAATTATTCCACTTTGTTCGGTTATATTGATTAAAGGACACTCATTAGTAAATTCATCTTGCATGTACTTTTCGAATCAAGCAATAATTTTTCTAGTAGACGGATAGTAGGAGAAATGGTATGACTTGAATTTCATGAAATTTTTATGAAATTTGCCTATAACTTTGAACCGTTCACATTTTTATTTTGTATTAAAAAAATTGTATGGACATTTACTGCCAGTTTATCGATGTCGAAGGAATTCCTTCTTTCTTACAGTAACATTTGAAACAAAAACTAAATTACAAGAATGAAAAATTGCCTTCTATATTTTATAAATATAATGTCAAAAAAGTCCATATATTTATGAAATAAGTTGTACTTTTAATTTCCCGTTTTCCCGGGTAATCTCAAAAATTTCCCGGGAATATTTTAGTAGACTTTTCCTGCGAACTCCCGCGCGGGAATTCCCGAATCCCAAACCCTAGTTGTGCAAATGAGTTTTCAAATATTTTTTGACAATTCACTTACGAGAGTGGAAACATGCCCAGTTTGCGAGGGTTTTAAACGTTCTCATGAGGACTTTATTGGTTTTTTTTAATATTTAATTTTTTTAATTGAAAAAACATAAAAAAAATTTTAATTCAAAAACATAAAAGTACTTATATTCTGGTATGTGATTGAAATCGTTCGATTTAAATTGGCGCCGATTTCAAAAACAAATTCTACTGAAAGATGACTTATTTACCCCTTTTATTATTTTTAAGGCTAAGAACATTTTATTCGAATATTTTTTCTCGATACAAAGCAATAAAAAGTGTAAATAATAAATAAATCTTTCAGTAGAATTTGTTTCTGAAATCGGCGCCGATTTAAATCGATCGATTTCCGTCACATACCAGATTAATGTGAACGCTTGGCTAGCTTACATTTAATTATATGCGAAAAACGTGGTTGCAATTGTGACACGCAAACAATCAAGTCATTTTCTAAATTTAGTTTATTCAATTTTTTGTTTTAATGTTCACCATTTGTGAAAAAGTAATTTCGCACAGATAAGATGTTGAAAATTTAATTAATATCTTAAGTGCTTTTTTAGCTAGCTCAGGCTATTCTGCCTTTCGGTTTAGCCAAAATGTATAATTATTTTGAGATAAATATTCCATTTTGAGCATACTGTCCCCTGCCAGCTCACATAAATTTTTTTTCAAATTATTGGCAAGATCGGCGAACTCAACGCAGTT